>CM077652.1:26273819-26368819 GCA_039707465.1 Rhabdophis nuchalis | reverse complement strand
TAAAAGCACTACGAAGCGGCATATGTCTAAGTGCTATTGCCATTATGCTCCATCAATATATTATTGACTCTTAGCATCACGTAGATACGGTTTCTCCAGGGGGATTTGTCGCTAACTTGGTGATTTAGGTATTCCAATGGTGCAACCATCGTAACTGTAACAGCCCATCAACCTTCTGTTCTCTTTGCCAACACAGTTCTAGGCTGCATCAACAGAAGGATAGAATCGAGATCACGTGAAGTTTTAATACCACTTTATAATGCCTTCATAAGGCCACACTTGGAATACGGCATCCAGTTTTGGTTGCCACGATGTAGAAAAGATGTGGAGACTCTAGAAAGAGTGCAGAGAAGAGCAACAAAGAGGATGAGGGGACTGGAGACTAAAACATATGAAGAAGGGTTGCAGGAACTGGGTATGTCTAGTTTAATCAAGAGAAGGATTAGGGGAGACATGATAGCAGTCTTCCAATATCTCAGGGGTTGCCACAAAGAAGAGTGAGTCAAACTTTTCCCCAAAGCAGCTGAGGGCAGAACAAGAAGCAATGGGTGGAAACTAATCCAGGAGAGAAGCAACTTAGAACTGAGGAGGAATTTCCTGACAGTGAGAACAATTAATCAGTGGAACAGAAGTTGCCTCCAGAAGTTGTGGATGCCCCAACACTGCAAGTCTCCAAGAAGATGTTGGATAGCCATTTGTCTGAAACGGTATAGGGCTTCCTGCCTAGGCAGGGGGTTGGACTA
This sequence comes from Rhabdophis nuchalis, assembly GCA_039707465.1. Classification (NCBI taxonomy): domain Eukaryota; kingdom Metazoa; phylum Chordata; class Lepidosauria; order Squamata; family Natricidae; genus Rhabdophis; species Rhabdophis nuchalis. The sequence continues at coordinate 26,368,076 of CM077652.1, read as the reverse complement.
GAAGACCTCCAAGGTCCCTTCCAATTCAGCTATTGTACTGTACTGTACTGTATTGTATTGTATTGTATAAGTAAGCATTAGCAAGTGACTTTGGATAACGCAAAGATGGGTGGGGTTTCCCCCCATCCTTTTTTTCTTTTCCAATTCCAGAGAGATCAAAATGCAAAGGGTTCAAGGCTCCTATTTTCTGCCTCCGCCTCCCCCCAACAACCCTGTGTGATGTGTTGATCGGAGGCAGGAACATCAAGAGGAAAGTGCGTTTGCTCTTTTGCATCTGCGTATCCCGAAAGCAGGTCAGGATTCTTGAAATGATCCTCCGAGGAACAGAAATGCATATGAGGGAAGGTGTGCGTGGCATACTTTTCGCCTCCTTCTCTTAAATGTGCATTACTTCAACAGCGAGGCAACCCCAAAAAAATATAAATGGATGTAGATGATTAATTTTTTAAAACCAGCCTCACTTCAAGAAACCCCCCGTCCCCAAAAAAAGAGGTTGAAGTACAATTTATTTTCTTTAATTGTCCTGTCCTACAAATTGGCATTTGGAAATCACAAATGCCAATTTGCATTTGGGGGCAGGACAAGAAGCAATGGGTGGAAACTAATCAAGGAGAGAAGCAACTTAGAACTAAGGAGAAATTTCCTGACACTTAGAACAATTAACCTCTGGAACAGCTTGCCTCCAGAAGTTGTGAATGCCCCAACCCTGGAAGTCTTTAAGAAGATGTTGGATAGCCATTTGTCTGAAACGGTATAAGGTTCCTGCCCATGCAGGGGTTTGGACTAGATGACCTCCAAGGTCCCTTCCAACTCTGCTATTGTATTGTAAACATGACAGAAGGGGGTAGCAGAGCTGCGTTGGGTGCCGATTAAAACCTGCAGATAGCAATAGCACCTAGACTTATATGCCACTTCACAGCTCTCTCTAAGTGGTTTACAGAGTCAGCCTCTTGCCCCTAACCATTTAGGTCTTCATTTTGCCCACCATGGAAGGATGGGAGGCTGAGTCAACCTTGAGCCAATCAGGATCGAACTGCTGGCAGTCGGCAGAGTTAGCTTGCAATACTGCATTCTAACCCTGACAGTAACCTCATCAGTGCTAGAAGAGGGACGAGGGGAGGAGGAGGAGGAGGAAGAGAAGGAGGAGGGGGAGGGGGAGGAGGAGGAGGGGAAGAACTGTGGGGTCCTTGATGCTCTCTGAGCTTGGTGTTCTTGAAGACATTTCATCCCCCAAACTAGGTAACTTCATCAGTGCTAGATGATCTCACCTAGATTGGTAACATTACATTTGGTAAACATCATTTGGTACCTAGATCAGCACTGATCATGTTACCTAGTTTGGTAATAAAATATCTGCAAGAAAACAGCCAAGCTCAGAGAGCACTAAGGACTCCATAGTTATCACCCTCCTCTTCCTCCTTCTCTTCCTCCTCCTTCTCTTCCTCCTCTTCTTCTTCCTCCACCTCCTCTTCCTCCTCTTCTTCTTCCTCTTCTTCTTCTTCCTCCTCCTCTTCCTCTTCTTCTTCCTCCTCCTCTTCTTCCTCTTCTTCTTCTTCCTCCTCCTTCTCTTCCTCCTCCTCCTCTTCCTCCTCTTCTTCTTCCTCCTCTTCTTCCTCTTCTTCTTCTTCCTCCTTCTCTTCCTCCTCCTCCTCTTCCTCTTCTTCTTCCTCCTCCTCTTCTTCCTCTTCTTCTTCTTCTTCCTCCTCCTCCTTCTCTTCCTCCTCCTCCTCCTCCTCCTCCTCCTCCTCTTCCCTAGGCAGCCCACTCCCTTCTAGCACTGATGATGTTACCTAGTTTGGTAATGAAACAACAAAACCCACACAATACCAAGGACTTCCACAGTTCAACCCTGAGCTTCAAATATTTCCCTGTATTGGTACCAAGAAAGGTCCCTGAACAGTCTGATGGGGGAGTTTTTGAGATCCTTGGAGTTCTCCAAAAATCAATGTTATAGTTTTTGAGAGTTTTGTGGCAGAAAATGCAGCCAATGTGAATTTAATCAAAAGGAGGCTTTTGATCATTTAAATATGAATTCGATAAATAAATGAAGAACTGCTCTTCTTTCTGAATTTAGAATATAGTACAGAATCCCTGGGCTTCCCAATCTTCCCACTGTGGACTTCGATGCCCGCAAAATGTTGAATATGGCTCATTGCTAGCTTTTTGATAAAGGGACACGGTGGCTCAGTGGCTAAGACGCTGAACTCATCAATCAGAAAGGTCAGCAGTTTGGCAGTTCAAATCCCTAGCGCCACGTAACTGAGTGAGCTCCCGTGACTTGTCCCAGCTTCTGCCAACCTAGCAGTTCGAAAGCGCGTAAAAAATGCAAGTAGGAAAATAGGAGCCACCTTTGGTGGGAAGGGAACAGCGTTCCGTGCGCCTTTGGGCGTTGAGTCATGCCGGCCACATGACCACGGAGACGTCTTCGGACAGCGCTGGGTCTACAGATCAATTTACCAACCCGAGTTGGGAAAGAGGGTTTCCACTGGATCTCCGAAGAGCTGGACAGAAATCAGCCAACTTTATGGGTTGCCCAATTGCTTCCAAGCTCTTACAATAACCATAGCAGCAAAATAAATCAATAAATAAAAAAATCTAACTAACGTTTTAAGCCACTATAATCTTCTGCTCCACGCCAGCAATTTTAGGCACGCTATGCAAAATTGTTTGGGTTGGTAGGTTCCTATCAACATCTTTGCCGGCAATCGTGGAAGAAGAAGAGGAAGTAAACAACTTTAATCTGGTTTGGCAGAGCAAGACAAGTAGACAGACACAGACTACAATTAGGACTGCAAAACAAAATCATTGCAACCAGCTTGCCTTCCGTTGAGGACCTTAACATTGCAGAAAGAACCAGAAATAGGGCTGAGAAAATATCTATAGACCCTTCACATCCTGGACATGTTTCAACTTCTTCCCTCAAGGCGATGCATGCCAAAACTGCCAGACATAAAGATAGTTTCCCCCACCACCACCAGGTCCATCATTCTGCTAAACCAGAAGAGACATGATAGCAGTCTTCCAATATTTGAGGGGCTGCCACAGAGAGAAGGGGGTCAAGCTATTCTCCAAAAGACCCAAAGGCCAAACAAGGAATCATGGATGGAAACTGACCAAGGAGAGATTCAACCTGGAAATAAGGAGGAAATTTCTGACAGTGAGAACAATCAATCAATGGAACAGAAGTTGCCTTCAGAAGTTGTGGGAGCTTCATCCTTGGAAGCTTTCAAGAAGAGACTGGACCTCCACCTGTCAGAAATGGTGCAGAGTCTCCTGCTTGGGTGGGGGGTTAGACTAGATGACCTTCAAGCTCCCTTCCAACTCTGTTAATCTGTAACATTTCAGCTTTTTTTAGATTTATTGCAAACTTAACCAACTGGGACTTTCTAAGGGCTAAGTTTCTTCATTATTAATACTCTCCTTCTGTTTTCCTAGCTCTCTTTCCCCTTTTAAAAAGTGTAATGTGACCTGTTAAACAACTAATTCTCACAACACTGTCTATGCCCCTAGGATGTCAAACGACCTAGTAGGGCTGTATTATCTATTGTCCTTCTCATCTTTTCATCTTTGCTATTACCTATTTCCTTAGCTTATTATAATTACAACTTTGTTGTTTGTATCATGATTTATACTGGCCTTTATTTAGCAATAGGAATTTGCACTACCACTTCACAGATCTTTTGTAGGTTTACAAAGTCAGCCTACTGCCCCCAACCCAACAATCTGGATCCTCATTTTACCCACCTTGGAAGGCTGAGTCAACCTTGAGCCTGGTGAAATTCGAACTGCCAAATTGCAGTCAGCAAAAGTACCCTGCAGTACTGCATTCTAACCACTGTGCCACCATGACCCTTCCTTCCTTTCTTCCTTCCTTCTTAGCACTTAGACTTATATACCGCTTTAGTGCTTCACAGCCCTCTCTAAGCGGTTTGCAGAGTCAGCCTATTGACCCCAACAACCTGGGTCCTCATTTGACCCACCTCGGAAGGATGGGAGCCTGAGTCAACCTTGAGCCTGGTGTGATTCGAACTGCCCAATTGCAGTCAACCAGCAGTCAGCAGAAGTAGCCTGCAGTACTGCGCCACCACGGCTCACTTAGTATTCTATTATGATATATGTTGTTTGCTTATTTAGTACCCTATGGTTATCACTGAATTTGTATCTTATGATTGATGATGATTGTATTTTGACTATGATTGTGACTTAGCACTTGTTGTTTGTACTGTATACACACTGAGAGCTTCTGTATCAGAGACAAATGGCTTGTGTCCCATCACACTTGGCCAATAAAGAAATTCTATTTTGCTTTATTCTATTTTGATGGAGCAAATGATCAGTTTTATGGAGAGAGAGAGAGGGAGGGAGGGAGGGAGGGAGGGAGGGAGGGAGGGAGAGAGAGAGAGAGAGAGAGAGAGAGAAAGAGAGAGAGAGAGAGAGAGAGAGAGAGAGATATCCTTTAACCTGCCAGAAGTTATATGAAATCCTAAAGAAGATATCTGATCTCTTGTGAGTCTTCTCCATTTCCCTAAGTGGCCAAAAGTTTCAGGGTTAGTAAAGCCCAGATTTGATGTTAACTCGCCAAGACAGAAGGATGGAGATTATGGTGTCCTTGAGACATCTGTTGTCTTTACGGTGAAGATGAGCAGCGCAGCAAACCATCATCTTGAAGAGTGGTTCAAAGCTTCAGAAAAACTGCAGCTCTTTTTTGAACTGTGATTCTCCAGCACAGTAAATCATGATAAGGTAAAGGCAAAGGTTCCCCTCGCACATATGTGCTACTCGTTCTCGACTCTAGGGGGAGGTGCTCATCTCCGTTTCAAAGCCGAAGAGCCAGCGCTGTCTGAAGATGTCTCCATGGTCATGTGGACGGCATGACTCAACACCGAAGGAGCAAGGAACGCTTTTCCCTTCCCGCCAAAGGTGGTCCCTCTTTTTCTACTTGCATTTTTAACGTGCTTTCGAACTGCTAGGCTGGCAGAAGCTGGGACAAGGAACGGGAGCTCACTCCGTTACGTGGCGCTAGGGATTCGAACTGCTGACCTTTCTGATCGACAAGCTCAGCGTCTTAACCACTGAGCCACCAAGTCCCTGTAAATCATGAACAGACCAACTCACGTTAGCCTTGTGCACCATGTCAGAAGGCCACAAAATTCAACGTGTGTGGTTAGATGATGGTTCAATGTGCCACGCAAACCCAGGAAATTGGGTTTGGTAAACCACCATTCAGTTAAACATAGTTCAAGTGTGTGCAAATACAATCTTTCCTTTGTTCTTTTTCCTTTTATTTTCAACAAGTACTGAATTCGTTTGGGTCCTTTGTTGCTATCTCTGCTATTTTAAAACACCCACAGGTTTTTTTTAGGATATTGAGAAATTAGAAATTTGGTTTTAGTTGCAAAGTTATGTTTGACCCATCGCGACCCCATGGACAACGTTCCTCCAGGCCTTCCTGTCCTCTACCATCCTCTGGAGTCCATTGAAGCTCACGCTGACTGCTTCAGTGGCTCCATCCAGCCACCTCCTTCTCTGTCGTCCCCTTCTTCTTCTTTTGCCCTCCATCGTTCCCAGCATGAGGCTCTTCTCCAAGGAATCCTTCTTCCTTCTCATTAAGTGGCCAAAGTCTTTGAGTTTCCTCTTCAGGATCTGGCCTTCTAAAGAGCAGCCAGGGTGGATCTCCTCTAGGACTGACCTGTTGGATGGCCTTGCAGTCCAAGGGACTCAATGCAGGAGTCTTCTTCTCCAGCACCAGAGTTCAAAGGCCTCCATTCTTTGGCGCTCAGCCTTTCTTATGGTCCAACCTTCACAGCCATCCATTGCGACTGGGAAAACCACAGCCTTGACTAGACGCACTAAATTAAAAATAACATCCCCTAAACCAGCCAGCTAATGTTCCAAGTCCCACTCACCTTTCCATGTCCGTCAACAACCAACTTTAATTCAGTCCCCTGCGATTCAATCTGAAACTTTTTGCTGCCCGCGTTGAAAGCAAAGTGGTCTTCCATCATCCCAGTTGCAAAAACTGACAGGGCCAGGAGCTGAATCATAAGTCTGTACTGCTGAAATATCACTATTCTTCTCCTCACCTGAAGGTGGTTGAGAAGTTGTCCAAGAGGCAAAAAGATTGATACAATCTTTTATAAAATCTGGGAGTTTACCAGAGAACTTACAGTTAAAGAAAATGTATCTCTGATTATCCATGTAATAACTGCAGCTATTTGCACAATCCCGGAAAAGTAAAGAGATTCCTACGGGTGAGAATGTGATTAGGAAAATATTAAAATGTGCAGAAATGAATAGGTTAACATTTGCAATTAAAGAGAAGGAACAAACGGAATATTATACTCCAGAAGAACTATTCTACCGATGGCTAGAGAATAAACATGCAAGTTAGAAATGAAAGTAGATTAATGAAACATAGAAGATAGATCAGTAGAATTAAATAAGTCAAGAATATGATTGTTACACTATTAGATATGTTTCAGGGCTGGATTCCTGCCAGTTCTAAGCTCTTCTAGATCCACAAATCTACAGGGCCGTTTAGAACCGGTTCCAGCTCCCTCCCCTCGCCCGCTCATCATCAAGAGGAAGAGCGAGAGGAGAAATTCTGGGAGTTGAAGTCCACAAGTCTTAAAGCTGTCAACTTTGAACACCCCTGGGGGTTTTCCCCCCTAAATGGTTAGGGGTGCAAGGGTCTTGGAACTTGATAGCTTTAAGACTTGCACACTTCAATGCCAGAGTTCTTGAGCCACCATTTTGGTTGCTAAGCAAGAGCGTTGTTAAATGAGTTTCACCATATTTTACAAGTTGCCCATACCCACCCAGTCACATGACTGCCAAGCCACTCCCACCCGGTCACATGGCCGGCAAGCCACTCCCACAAAGCAGGCCACACCTACAGAAGAGGTTCTAAAAAAATTTGAAACCCACCACTGTATGTTATGTATATCAGTATTAAGAGTAGATAAATAATGAATATGGCTGTAAATTCGAATTGCTATTGCACAAGGCATTTGAAGCCAGACGACACACCGTTCAATGGAAGATGGATTGTTGGTATTAAAACAAAATTAAAGATTTTGCAAAAAGAGTTCACAGGTCTGAGTTGGCACCGCTCAGTGGCTCTCTTAAAGGCCATCAACAACAGGTCCATAATTCATGGGAATGTCAGGAAGAAAAAGCTACCTTTGAACCGTTACAGTTAGAAGCCACATTTCCACATTCATGCTAGCAGAAGGCAATTAACTGCTTCATTTGGCTTCACTCTTGTTGGCAGTGAAGGCTATTGTCTCATCAAAGCGGCCCTCTTCAGCCAAGACTTTGCAGAGTTTTGCTAGGCAAGCTTCAAAGTGTTGTGATTTACTATCAGGACCTGGTTGGAGAAACCTCAAAGCCAGGAAGCTAGCTCAGAAGATACAAGGAAAGGCCTTCAGATAAACCAAATACCACTCAATCATCATGAAATCTCCACAACCTGAAAGCCTACAAACTTGAAATTTGGCACGTCGGTTCCTCTTGGCTTCTAGGTGCTCGCTAAGAAAGGATTCTTTTCAAAATGACCATCAGATCATTAGCATTTCTTATACAGTAATTAACACACTCTGATGTTAAGGAGTTAGACATTCTACTGCCCCTCCCCACCTGAAAAGAACTCTGTTCCAACTGCCAGTTGCCTCACATTCTGTTACCTTATTTCAAACTGGCACACATTCCACTCCTTCACTCAGGAGCGGCCTGGGGCTCCTTACAGTACTAAATGTTGGTACCTCACCAAAATGTCTACGCCTTCCATCTATGGAACAGCTTCCGGACTCAAGGTGGTGGGGGCGCTATTCCATTAGGTGTTTCAATCACCGACCACCACTGAGCCAACGGATTGTGAACTGAATTTCTCCTGAATTGCCTGATCACATAGTTTCATTGCAAAGCACGGGTATCCATCTAGTATAATATGTCTTCTATTGTTTTCAACAGCAAACAACCATGGAATGGTATAGGACAGGGATGTTGAACTCAATTTCATTGAGGGCCGGATTAACATTGTAGTTGTCCTCCGGGGGGCTGGGAGATGAGAGTCATGGTCAGGGTGGCCGACTAGGCATGGCTCAGGGGCGTGACCAGCTTGATGTCACTCACGTGGGTGGTTGCACCTGAAAGACCGGTAACCACAGCTGTCCAAGAAATGGTAAGGAGCCAGCTCGTGTCGCTTTGGCCCAACCTATCCTGGCAGGTGTGCAGGAAGAGGTGGGCACACACACACGCACAGGCCTGGCCCACCCCACCCCTGTGTGACCACCTCCTGTATGTATGCATGCCTGCCAAGATGGGATGGGTCAGGCCAAAGTAATGCAGACTGGCCGCTTGCCATTTCCAGGGTGGCCATGTGCGCCAGATCTGACCACATTGTGGGTCGCATGCAGCCCGCGAGCCTTCCATTTGACAGCCTGGTATAGGATCCCCTACCATGGGCAGGGGTCCCTCCCAACCCTATTATTCTATGCTGTGTGTTCTATCAGTGGAGACTTCCCTACTGCTTGAAGAGGTAGGTGGTCAGGAGGAAGATCAAAGAATTTCTGCCCTAATGAATTTGCTGATACGATGGGGTTCACCCATCGTGTTCGAAGAGGACTTTGACATCTAATAGGTTGTGGGCTGTCCACGATGTGTTTGCAGGTGGCTGGTGAGGTCTCTACGGGCACAAAACGTTCCGCCACATGTCGGGCAGACATGAGTGGGCACCACTGTTGCAGCGTTGGCAGCTCTGGCTTTGCGGAGTGCTCGCTTCTCTTGTGCTGTGGCCGCCCTTCTGTCCTAAGAGATCTGGCAGCCTTAGGCGGATCAGGGCGCGTCACGTTGATCGATCTTGCGCCAGGGTTTCCCAGGAGGTGAGGTCGATATCCAGGGACTTGAAGGAGGCTTTCAACGAAATTTACTGATAAAGGACGTGCTAAAGCACATGCATTCAGTGTACCAAGATTCTGCAACCTAGCTCTCCTTCCCTTCAAACAAAGCGGATTGATAAGACGATGCACATCTAGTTTTCCAGGGACGTGACACCACTCTTTAGACCGATAAAGCTGCCCGGAACATTGTTCCTGAGCAACGGGAACACGGAACGGTACTAAAGCCTGCAATGCGCATAAAGGCGCAGTTTTGAAAGATGCTTGCAATCAAGCCACAGCCAAGAGAAATAAACAGCTTCCGGCCCCAAAACTAAAATCAAGGATGAAATGATGTGTCGGTCTGCCTTCAGGCTTTGGAAAGTTCATGGCAAGACCTATGCTCAGAGGTTGGGCTCGTTTGGGTCCCAATTGTTGATCAAGCACTGCCTGTAGTCTGCTGCCCGCCTTTTCTGAGAAATGGAACACACCTGGTGAAGGTGCCATCCAGGGGTGACCTGCTACCGGTTTGGGCCAGTTCATCCAAAAAGGTAGTAAAAATGCTGGAGAGGGGAGGCAATGGGGATTTTGCAGTATCCTTTCCCTGGAGAGGGGAGGGAATGGAGATTTTGCAGTCTCCTTCCCCTGGAGTGGGGAAGGAATGGAGATTTTGCAGTATCCTTCCCCTGGAGAGGGGAGGGAATGGGGATTTTGCAGTCTCCTTCCCCTGGAGTGGGGAGGGAATGGGGATTTTGCAGTCTCCTTCCCCTGGAGTGGGGAGGGAATGGGGATTTTACAGTCTCCTTCCCCTGGAGTGGGGAGGGAATGGAGATTTTGCAGTCTCCTTCCCCTGGAGTGGGGAAGGAATGGAGATTTTAGTCTCCTTCCCCTGGAGTGGGGAGGGAATGGAGATTTTTGTAGTATCCTTCCCCTGGAGAGGGGAGGGAATGGAGATTTTGCAGTCTCCTTCCCCTGGAGTGGGGAAGGAATGGAGATTTTGCAGTATCCTTCCCCTGGAGAGGGGAGGGAATGGGGATTTTGCAGTATCCTTCCCCTGGAGAGGGGAGGGAATGGGGATTTTGCAGTATCCTTCCCCTGCCACGCGCACCAAGCCACACACACACACAGAACCACTAGTAAAAAAAATGTGAATCTCACTACAGGGCACAACCCTTAAATGCTCATCTCTCTCTCTCTCTTGCTCTCTCTCTCTCTAGCAAAAATAATTCTTAGCACGTAGGATTGAATTAAGTCCTAGCAGGTCTATCAGGACGTTGAGTTTACTAGCTTGTCCACCAAACACTGCAAGGTGCATTTGCAACTAACCTGGAGGTTATATTTATTACGGCTATCAAAAACCTAGCAGGATTGCTGCTGGATTAATTCACCTGGCATCTCATAGCAAAGGAGCAAAAGCAGGGAGTGCAAGCATGCTCTTCGATCATGGCTCCCCTGGGCTTCTGGAGATATAACTTGCAAAGCAGCTGTATTAACAACGGAGAACATTACCCTCTATCATTCTAACGGCGTTTCTGAAGCCATTTCGGTTAGTGGCTATCACTGCATATTCTGATGGAGTTTCCCAGGTGAAAAAGCCATTCCTTTTCTCCTTCGTCTTTCCAGCCTAAATATTATTCCATTAATTTCCACAGAATTAAACTGGGAGGGGGGGAAAATACCAATACTCAAATTTCCTTCTTAACGTCTCATCCTGGAGAACCAAAGACTTATAACAGGGGTGTCGAGCTCAAGGCCCGCGGGGCGTTTTGATGTGGCCCCCACGGGGCGGGCCTGGGAACAGCAAAGGGCCAGCCCCGGGATGCCTCCGTTTATAAAAATAGAGCTTGGGGGTGGGTGGGGGTGGCACGCCCCATTTTCTCTGGCAGAAGGGTATCCAAACAAACTAAAAACGCAATTTCTCTCTTTTGACTCCACCCTCATTTTCTGCCACTCTAGAGAAAGTGCAGAGAAGAGCAGCAAAGAGGATGAGGGGACTGGAGGATAAAACATAGGAAGAATGGTTGCAGGAATTGAGCATGTCTAGTTTAATAAAAAGATGGACTAGGGGAGACATGATAGCAGTCTTCCAATATCTCAGGGGTTGCCCCAAAGAAGAGGGAGTCAAGCTATTCTACAAAGCACCTGAGGGTAGAACAAGAAGCAATGGGTGGAAACTAATCAAGGAGAGAAGCAACTTAGAACTAAGGAGAAATTTCCTGACAGTGAGAACAATTAATCTCTGGAACAGAAATTGCCTCCAGAAGTTGTGAATGCTCCAACACTGGAAGTTTTAAAGAAGACGTTGGATAGCCATTTGTCTGAAACGGTATAGGGCAGTGATGGTGAACCTATGACACAGGTGCCACAGGGAACCATTTCTTAGGGCACCCGAGGTGTTGCCCTGTCAGCTCCAGCGTGCATGTGTGCGCTTGCCAGCTGATTTAGGCCTTCTTTTGAGGCTGTTTTTCGCCCTCTGGAGGCTTCAGGGAAGCTCCCGAAGCCTCTGGAGGTGGGGTGGGGGGAGGCTGTTTTCACCCTCCCCAGGCTCCTAGAAAGCCTCTGGAGCCTGGGGAGGGTGAAAAAAGCACGCCAAAAGCCGGGGGTCACGCACGTAGCATTATGGGTGTGGTACGCCCACCCATGACCCCCCCTGTGCTCCCCCTGCTTTTGGCACGCTAGCCAAAAAAGGTTAGCCATCATTGGTATAGGGTTTCCTGCCTAGGCAGGGGGTTGGGCTAGAAGACCTCCAAGGTCCCCTCCAACTCTGTTATTCTATTCTATTCTAATTTCTATTCTATTCTAATTTCTATTCTATTCTATTCTTATTTCTATTCCACTCTTAATTCTACTCTACTCTACTCTACTCTTATTCCTATCCTATCCTAAATTTTATTCCACTCTATTCTTAATTCTGTTCTATTCTATTCTATTCTTATTTCTATTCTACTCTTAATTCTACTCTACTCTACTCTACTATTCCTATCCTATCCTATCCTAAATTTTATTCCATTCTATTCTTAATTCTGTTCTATTCTATTCTATTCTTATTTCTATTCTACTCTTAATTCTACTCTACTCTACTCTATTCTTATTCCTATCCTATCCTATCCTTAATTTTATTCCACTCTATTCTCTATTCTATTCTATTCTATTCTATTCTATTCTATCTCCCACATCTTTCTGCTAACCAAGACGTTCACTGCCCCATTTCCACCCCAAAAGAATGCTCCTTTCCTCCCAGCGCCAGAAAAAGCATGGGACCCTTTCTCCAAGGATGAAGCAGACACCCAGCAATGCCACCGTTGATCCATGGCTGAACAGACGAACGGGCAGCCCAGAGGGAGGGAGGGGTGGGTGAGAAATAGAAACGTCTGATTTTATATTCACAGCTTTCGATGGCCTTTTTGACCGTACGCAACGCCTGTTCGTTCACATTACTTCCAGAAATAAAGGCAGGGGGTAAGTTTCAGGAGCGACGGAGCTGCCAAGCACATTTGGAAGGTGGTCAAGTGTCTGAGACACACCGGACATTTCACGGTTAACAAGGTCACTGATCAGCGATTCCCCCTCCTCTGAGACGTCGGAAAGCTCCATTTTTAAATGGGGGTTTTCCTTCCTGCTCACTTTCCCTGCATCTCAAGACAGAAAAGCTCGCCGGAGAGATATTAAACTTCTCTGCAGGCTTTGTCCTCCATTGTGTTCTAAGCAAACAGCGATAGTCATCTTGGTGTTTAATAGGGTGTATTAACCAAAGGTTGGAGATCATGACTGCTTCCTAATCTCCCAGGGTAAGAACAACAGTGGGTGAGATAGGAACAAGGGATGTATAAGCATGTACACGCCTTTGGCATCGAGATATTAAAGTAAAAGGTAAAGGTTCCCCTAACACATATGTGCTAGTCGTTCCTGACTCTAGGGGGCAGCGCTCATCTCCGTTTCAAAGCTAAAGAGCCAGTGCTGTCCGAAGACGTCTCTGTAGTCTTGTGGCTGGCTGGCATGACTCCACACCAAAGGCGCATGGAACGCTGTGACCTTCCCACCAAAGGTGGTTCTTATTTTTCTACTAGCATTTTTTATGTGCTTTCAAACTGCCAGGTTGGCAGGAGCTGGGACAAGGAACGGGAGCTCCCTTCGTTATGTGGCGCTGGGGATTCGAACCGCCGAACCGCCGACCTTTCTGATCGACAAGCTCAGCATCTTACCCACTGAGCCACTGCTAATATCTAGATATTAGCAATGGGCAAACAACTGTCTTTGTTTTTATTTATTCTTCAAATTTATTCACTGCCCATCTCACAATTCAAGGCAACAGTTGAGTTTATTCTTCATTCTTGTCAGCAGGGAAGATTTTAATCTAGACAAGCTGGGCTTCTTTCTGGTTAAAGAGGAATCAAGCTAAGCTTTGAAAAGTTGGAAAACCTGAGATTACAATAATACAATACAATACAATAGCAGAGTTGGAAGGGACCTTGGAGGTCTTCTAGTCCAACCCCCTGCGTGGGCAGGAACCTTATACCATTTCAGACAAATGGCTATCTAACATCTTCTTAAAGACTTCCAGGGTTGGGGCATTCACAACTTCTGGAGGCAAGCTGTTCCAGAGGTTAATTGTTCTGTCAGGAAATTTCTCCTTAGTTCTAAGTTGCTTCTCTCCTCGATTAGTTTCCACCCATTGCTTCTTGTTCTCCCCTCAGGTGCCTTGGAGAATAGTTTGACTCCCTCTTCTTTGTGGCACCCTCTGAGATATCGGAAGACTGCTATCATGTCTCCCCTGGTCCTTCTCTTCATCAAACTAGACATACCCAGCTCCTGCAACCCTTCTTCATATGTTTTAGTCTCCAGTCCCCTAATCATCTTGGTTGCTCTTCTCTGCACTCTTTCCAGAGTCTCCACGTCTTTTCTACATCGTGGCGACCAAAACTGTATGCAGTATTCCAAGTGTGGCCTTACCAAGGCACCATACAGTGGCATTAACACTTCACGTGATCTAGATTCTTTCCCTCTGTTGATGCAGCCTAGAACTGTGTTGGCTTTTTTGGCAGCTGCTGCACACTGCTGGCTCATATTTAAATGGTTGTCCACTAGGATTCCAAGATCCCTCTCACAGTTGCTACTATTGAGCAAGGTACCACCTATACTGTAACTGGGCATTTTGTTTTTCTTGCCTAAATGTAGAACCTTCCTTTTTTCACAATTGGATTGACCACTCTTCTTCCATATTATGACTATTGTTGAAACAAGTGGACTTCATTCTTTCTTGCTAATATCACATCTGTCCCTGGATTTGGTAGAAAACCTGCCTGTTTCCACAGCTTCCTGCTTGATTGATATGCTTCCTTATCAAATCGAATCAAATGCCTTTATTATGGTACGCAGTGGCTCACTGGCTAAGATGCTGAACCTGTCGATCAGAAGGTCAGCAGTTCGGTGGTTCGAAATCCCTAGCGCCACGTAACGGAGTGAGCTCCCATTACTTGTCCCAGCTTCGGCCAACCTAGCAGTTCGAAAGCACGTAAAAATGCAAGTAGAAAAATAGGAGCCACCTTTGGTAACAGCGTTCCATGTGCCTTCAGCATTGAGTCATGCCGGCCACATGACCACGGAGACGTCTTCGGACAGCGCTGCGGCAAGTAACGGGAGCTCACTCCATTATGTGACGCTAGGGATTCGAACCAGCGAACTGCTGACCTTTCTGATCGACAAGCTCGGCGTCTTAGCCACTGAGCCACCGCGTCCCTATTGTGAAAATATACTTTTGCATTAAATATTTCTTACTTTTTACCGGTGATAGCTTAGTCCGAAGTATTCCCTAACATTTGCATAACTTTGGAAGATTAATTTAATATTTGTATTGTTTTTGGACTTTATTTGTGGTTTGTTGTGTTTTTTTAAAAAAGCTTAAACACACCCACATGCTAATTTCCTTTCTTGATTTGCAGTAAATTTGTGTCACCATTGTTTTGCAGCCTGACATGTTAAATGCAGCTAACTGGATTGCTGCCCTTTTAAATTCCTGGCATTTACTTCTGGATTATTATTATTATTATTTTTAGCCCTTTCTATTACAAACGGTTTACAGGAATGGAAACAAATTGTTGCTTGCTTCAGATTCATTATTCACTGTTTTTCATCGTAGAAAGCCGTAGAAAAATCCATTAGCTTTCAGCTCTGTTGTGTAGTCCTTTAACCTACCCAGTTCACTCCACCAAATATTGTCTCGTGTCTATATGACAATATGCATTATGTATTATTATACTGGTACAATAATGAAATATAAATGTCAGCTATCTATCACTTCACTGGATGTGCCATTATGAAATGCTAAGTCCTGGAAGCTGCATAAGAGGAGAAGTGGGAAGAATAATAGAATAAAAGAATAGCAGAGTTGGCAGGGACCTTGGAGGTCTTCTAGACCAACCCCCTGCTCAGGCAGGAAACCCTACACCATGAAGCACTTCCAACTTCTGGAGGCAAGCCATTCCACTTGTGTATTGCTCTTTCGGGAAATTTCTCTTTAGCTGCAGGTTGGTTCTCTCCTTGATTAGTATCCATCCATTGTTTCTTCTCCTGCCTTCAGATGCTTTGGAGAGTTAGGTTGACCCAGAACGACAGAGTTGGAAGGGACCTTGGAGGTCTTCTAATCCAACCCTCTGCTCAAGCAGGCAACCCTATACCATTCCAGACAAATAGTTGTCAAAATCTCTTCTTTAAAAAAAAACTCCAGGGTTGGAGTATCCACAACTTCTGGAGGCACATTTAATATTCAATATACAGTGGTACCTTGGTACTCAACTGCTTTGGAACTCATCAAATTTGGTACTTGACACATTCTGACCGTGAAAAATTGGTCCCAGGTACTCAGCGTTTGTTTGGTACTCAATGCAAGCGTTAGAAGTGCCTTGGGAATCACTGCATTATTCCTTGGGGGGGGGGGAAATGTTTGGTACTCATCATGCTCCTTGAAAGTGAATCTACCTTCCCAACTGACTTCACTTTCTCAGGTGATTAGGTAAAGGTAAAGGCTCCCCTCGCACATATTGCTAGTCGTTCCCGACTCTAGGGGGCGGTGCTCATCTCTGTTTCAAAGCCAGCGCTGTCTAAAGATGTCTCCGTGGTCATGTGGCCAGCGTGACTCAATGCCGAAGGCGCACGGAACGCTGTTCCCTTCCCACCAAAGGTGGTTCCTCTTTTCCTACTTGCATTTTTTTAATGTGTTTTGGAACTGCTAGGTTGGCAGAAGCTGGGACAAGTCACGGGAGCTCCCTCCGTTACGCGGCACCAGGGATTCGAACCACTGAACTGCTGATCTTTCGATCTTTCAAAGCCAAAGAGCCAGCGCTTTCCGAAGACGTCTCCGTGGTCATGTGGCCAGTGTGACTCAATGCCGAAGGTGCACGGAACGCTGTTCCCTTCCCACCAAAGGTGGTCCCTATTTTTCTACTTGCATTTTTTTTTTACGTGCTTTGGAACTGCTAGGTTGGCAGAAGCTGGGACAAGTCATGGGAGCTTGCTCCGTTACGCGGCACCAGGGATTCGAACTGCTGAACTGCCAACCTTTCTGATCGACAAGCTCCGCGTTTTAGCCACTGTGTTACCTTTGCCAGGTGATTACATAACCTCGATGACATGACCGCAGGACACTGAAACTGTCATAAATAGGAGCATAAATTGCCACGCATCCAAATTTTGATCCCATGGCCATGGGAATACTGCAGTGGCCGTGTGAAAAATGCTCATACATCACTTTTCTCAGTGCTGTTGTAACTTGGAACCGTCGTTAAATGAACTGTGGTGAGTCAAGAACTCTCTGTAACCCTCTTCCTACCCTTCCCAAAACTTTAAGGATTACAGCAAAAGAACCCCTGGAAACTGCAGAATCAAATTTGAAAAACAAAAATTGAGCTCTTGTCCTTCACAAATTCCCCAAGGTTAAAAAAAAACCCATTTGGTTTTAAATGGTTGATGATTCTAAAAAATTAAAACGCTTAAAAGTTAATATGCGCTTCAAGGTTTTGACAACCATCTTTAAAGCGCTCCATGGCTCGGGGCCTAGTTATATGCGAGACCGCCTCCTGCCCCATACATCCCTTAGACCGATACGCTCCCACAGAGAGGGCCTCCTCAGGGTGCCGTCGGCCGGACAGTGCCGACTGGCGACACCCAGGGGGAAAGCCTTCTCTGTGGCGGGGCCAGCCCTCTGGAATGACCTAGCCCCTGAATTACGTACCATCACCGACCTCCGCCTCTTCCGCCAATGTCTTAAGACATATTTGTTTCAACAAGCCGGCCTAGCCTAACCTCCCATGGGGACTTTTAGATAGTTTTAAATTGGGTTTTTAAAATTTGGTTTTAGCGCAGAATAGGTTTATTTAATAGTTTTTAAATTATATTTATTGTATTTTGTATGTTTTTAAATTTCCTGTGCGCCGCCCTGGGTCCTCTGTGGAGAAGGGCGGGATATAAATTTAAATTAAAAAATATATATAATCCAGACTACTTAATCAGGCTGGTAAAATATGATGAAAAGAAATCTTTTAAATATACAAAATGTCATTTATTTCATCCATTGCAAACCAGCATTTTTAGCCAGGTTATAACAAAATGGCCACGCAGCACTTATTATATTTCCAAAAGAAATATTAATACAAGGGAAGTGGTATTTTTTTAAAAAGAAAAGTATATATATATACATAAGTTTTAGAATTATGTAACAGATCATGGGTTAAAATAATACTTATATTAATAGAAGCAGTTTTGGCTACATTATATACATATATCAGAATTAATACCATTTTTTTTCCTTTATGCTCAAATCTGAACAGATCAAAAAACACCCATATGCTTCTCATCCCTTGCCTAGTCCCAGGTATAAAAGTATTACTTCAGGATATGGCATATTACAAAAGAGGATGTAAGTTGCAAAGTAGGAATGTTCTACTTTCCATCGTTTCATTAGATTTAAGAGCCACCTTAAGTCATTTTCGAGGAACTTTATGCAAATAATGTAAGGCTGGGTTGTTTTTTCTCCTTCTGAAGCCTCCTGGAGAAAGATTCAGTCAATATTAAGGGAAGGAGAAGGAAGGGGAAAGAAAGAGAAGGAAGGGATGAGGAAGAGAAGGGAAAGTGAAGGAAGGGATGAGGAAGAGAAGGGAAAGGAAGGGAAGAAAGGGAAGGGAAGAAGGGATGAGGAAGGGAAGAAAGGGAAGGGAGGGGAACGGATGAGGAAGAGGAGGGAAAGGAAGGGAAGGGAAGAAGGGATGAGGAAGGAAGGGAAGAAAGGGAATGGAAGAAGGGATGAGGAAGGAAGAGAAGAAATGGAATGGAAGAAGGGATGAGGAAGGAAGAGAAGAAAGGGAATGGAAGAAGGGATGAGGAAGAAAGAGAAGAAAGGGAAGGGAAGAAAGGATTAGGAAGGGAAGGGAAAGGGAGGGAAGAAAAGGAAGGGAAGAAGGGATGAAGAAGGAAGAGAAGAAAGGGAAGGGAAGAAGGGATGAGGAAGGGAAGAAAGAGTGAAGAAGGGATGAGGAAGGAAGGGAAGAAAGAAAGGGAAGAAGGGATGAGGAAGAAAGGGAAGGGAAGGGGAACGGATGAGGAAGAGGAGGGAAAGGAAGGGAAGAAGGGGTGAGGAAGGAAGAGAAGGAAGGGAAGAAGGAATGAGGAAGGATGGGAAGGGAAGGGAAGGAGAAGGGATGAGGAAGAGAAGGGAAAGGAAGGGAAGGGAAGAAGGGAAGGCAGAAGATCATCCCAAGAGAGAAATGAACCAATAGACTTCTCAGAACTTTTCCCCATGTAAAAGGATGGATTAGGTATAAAAAAACATCAAATACATCCTTAAAAACTTGAACGTATGGATGGGTGTTAACATGCAGCAGAGTTATCCACAATGATGCTATAGGGCTAGCTGAAACAGACACAAGAGATTGAGCGAATGGGGAGGGATGGGGAGGAGACCTCCAGATTCACACCCACCCACCCCGAGATGCAGAAAACTACAACCCCCCCCCCCAGAAGGAAGAGAAAGGAGATGCCCCAAACTAAACCTCTAGGGCCAAGGCAAACTTCCAGAAACCAGCGAAACCAGCTTACTCATGAGGAGCTCTCCTTTGAGACGGGAGCCCTCCTGGCCCGCTAGGTCAAGAGCTCTCCAACTTGCATCAGCTCTTGGCCTCCACCAACCTTGGGGCCAAGTGTTGGACATCGCCCTCCCAAAGCAGCCGAGACAGCCTGCACGAAATTGAAGGACTTTAAAATTGCTATTTTCAGTAACGGTTGAAACCTGTCAATATTCCTGACAGGCAGACGAAGCAGGATGCAAAACAAAAAACAAAAAAAAATAACCCAGCTGGCTTGGCCACCACTGTGCCAAAATAACCCCCCCCCCCCCAGTTCGTATCTTCCAGGTTCCATGGTCCTCTGGACCTCAACTTCTAGATCTCCTCAACCGGCCATGCTGGTTGGGGGAATTCTGGGAGTGGAAGTCCACAAGTCTTAAAATCGCCAGGTTGGGAGACAGACTCTAGGTTGGGAGACAGACCCCATCTAGAACGACATCATAGAATCCATGGTCTCTGCCACACTGCTTTAAATGTTCAAAATCCACAGATCTAGCTCCTTTCCTGACACTGAATGCGTAACAATTCAAGGAACGGACGGTCTTAATTTTATTACTCTCTTTTTGAAGGGAAAAAACAAATTAGGTTATGTGCCTCAGTTCCCCCTCCGTAAGCTTCAAATATGGAAAGGGTCTCTTTTTCCCCTCAGAGACGCCAAGGAAACAAAATCATCCGAGCCACAGAAATGAAGGAAAAGTTCCCGATGAAGAACAAGAGACCATTTCGCCTCTCCATCAGGAACCAAGCTACGAATGGGGACCTCAAAATCCTAGCCAACTGCCGTGGCCCGCCAACAGAGTCAGACAGTGAGGAGGGTTGGGGAGGATCCTGGGCCAGTCCTGGAGGCTGGGGAAGGCTCTGAGGAGGGCTCTGCGTCGGAGTCAGAGAGGGGGCCAAGGCCGTCTGGCAGTGATCAGGTGCCTAGACAGCAGTGAGACAGAGGAACAGCTGGAGCCTGTCCCCAGGGTGCGCATGCGCAGAGCTGCCAGAAGAAAAGAGCAGCTCAGAAATCGGGGTCGACTTGGGGGTAAGGCCACAGATACACAGTGAATGGAAATAAAAGAGGAGCGAAAGGGGAGTGGGCTTTTGCAGGAAACAATTCATGCCTTCGTTTCGGGAGTGTGAAGATCTGTCCGTGAAATCTCAGGGACTCTGTGCCCAGTCTTTCCTTGCACAGCACCTCAAATATTGGAAAATATTGACATGGCAGCTTTCCAAGAGAGATAAGGTCTGTAGTCATAAATATTCCTGTTTTCCAGCTCTTGCTGAAAGCCAAGGAGAGGAATTCACATTCGTTTAACAAAAGGGGTTTCGCCGGGACCAGGAACCTGCTTCGTGCTTTTGGGGGAAGCCGAAGTTAGAACGCCGACCACGTCTACCATATCGGAAGGCAACTCGGCTGGGAAGGCCAAGCGAAAAGAGTTAAGCTAGAAGTGGGGGGGACTCCCATCTTTTCTTGCTCCGAAGCCCATCCTCACCCCGTTAAGGGGTGTTGGTTATCATTTTCAAAGCGCTCCATGGCACGGGACCTAGCTATCTGCGGGATCGCATCCTGCCCCATACATCCCACGGCCGATTCGCTCCCACAGAGAGGGACTTCTCCGGGTGCCGTCCACTAGGCTATGCCAGCGGGCGACGCCCAGGGGAAGGCCTTTTCCGTGGCGGGCCCGACCCTCTGGAACGACTTTCCCCCCGAAATCAGAACAACCACGGACCTTCGCTCCTTCCGACAGAAACTAAAAACACACTTCTTCTGCTTGGCTGGCCTAGGGTAATTTAAATTTTTAAATTGTTTTAGGGGTTTCTAGGGATAGTTTTAGTTTTATAGGGGTTTTTAGCGCAGGGCCAGTTTAATTTGTTTTTAACTTTGTACTCTGTTTTAATTGTATTTTTAATTCCCTGTGCCCCGCCTCGAGTCCCTTCGGGGAGAGAGAGCGGGTTATAAATTAAAAATATTATTATTATTATTACCTCTCGCTAGGACCACGTTTTTAGTTTACCTTACAGCAGGGATGTCCAAACTTGGGAACTTTAAGACTTGTGGACTTCAACTCCCAGAATTCCCCAGCCAGCTATGCTGGCTGGGGAATTCTGGGAGTTGAAGTCCACAAGTCTTAAAGTTCCCAAGTTTGGACATCCCTGCCTTACAGCCATCGCTCCTTGTGCCACGAAATTAAGTGACCCCCCCCCCTTTTTCCAGAGCTGAATTCTGGAAATCCAGATCTGGAGAGGTCCCGCTTCCCTCCTCATTAATACGACTCGAGGAGCCATTTCTCATTACTGGCGGAGGGGTTTCCACAGACCATGTCCCGTTCATTACCGCCGCTCTGCGCGGTCCAGTCAACGCTGGCTTTTAATGGCCACCTATTCATTTCATCTGACAGCTAACAACCAAACACCTCTTCCTCTGCGATGAAGTATGCATGTCAGGGCCGCCGACTGAACCCTTATGCATAGGAGTCAAATTTTTAAATTTACTGCTGGGGCCTCTTATCTCTGGCCACATTAAACTTCCATCAATGTGGTTTTTTATAATCCAGGCTGGAAACCGTGACAAGGTGTTGACTGCCATTACTCTGCCAACTCTCCTGCGCCTAGAAAATTGCTCATCTTCCCCAATGAGGGGTGATTTGTGAAGCCCACAGAATGGGGCGGTTTTTTTAAAAAAAAATATTATTATTATGCGGCTCCAAATTTAGAACGGGTCACTGGGAATGGGGGGAGCCGGGTTGAATAAATGTGCTGAAAAGTCAAGGCAAGGTTTTGGAGCTCGTCAGATCCCAAGTAAGAAAGAGAGGAAGTGATAATATATATATGTTAGATTTTTAAGGGCTGATTTAATAATTAAGAGACCAGGATAGATCTATTTCAGGCTTTTTAGCCTTCTTCAGCTGGCCATACTTCTTCTACTGGGATTTGAACCGGCACTTTCCAGCATATTAGGCAAGACTTTCTATGCCTTGAGCTAACCGGCTTTCCCTGATTACATCAGCCTTTTATAGGACTCTTATTGATGAGAGAATATTTTCACAGCTCCTGTTTTGAGGCCCGTTTAAGGGAGGAGACAAACTGTCATCCTTCTCTGCCCTTCGACTCAACCTAGAGATCATCCAGACAGAGACCCATTAAGATTGCTGCTGTTTTTTTTAGGTATGTGTTAGATTTTTAAGGGCTGATTTAATAATTAAGAGACCAGGATAGATCTATATCAGGCTTTTTAGCCTTCTTCAGCTGGCCATACTGGCCATACCATACGGTTCAAATCCCAGTAGAAGAAGTATGGCCAGCTGAAGAAGGCTAAAAAGCCTGATATAGATCTATCCTGGTCTCTTAATTATTAAATCAGCCCTTACAAATCTAACATACATATATATATATATTTTCCAGGTACGATTTGGAGGTTTGAGAAGAAGAAAAAATTCACGCCTCACTTCCCCAAAAGCTGGTTTTTTTACTTTGGATTTTTGTTCACCTGGGGTTTTTTTTAAGCACTCGTTAAAAGAAGATTAGATTAGAAAACTAGGTTGTGGCTGCCTTATTCAATAGTACTTTAACTTTTCCTCAACTTCAGCAACCTGAGGAGAGGTGGACTTCAACTCCCAGAATTCAATTCTGGGAATTGAAGTCCACACCTTTTCAAGTTGCTACCCTTAAGAAACACTGATTTAGGGTGTTTCAGGATAGAAATGAAATACATGCTGAAAGCCTGTGAAGCATTGAATTCTCATGAAGCTTGATCTCTCCATGGCTTTTAAGTCCAGCTGTAATCAACGGGCCGGGCTCCAAAGCTTGAATTCACACAACACAATGGCACATTTTGGGCCATGGGTCATGGGAAGAATTGTACGAAATAGCTGCCGATTGCAAAGCCGCAAAACCACTCTAGGCACACTATGAAATCCCTCCTCTATGGTATCAATCAATAGTCCTGCCTTGTTAGAAGAGATACAATCTCTTGGGGCCCCCAACCTCAAAAAACAGAAAGCTAGGAACCTCCAAGGAGCTAAGAAGGTGTTGTGGCCCGCCAGAGGATCGGGCAGTAGATTCGGACAGTGAGGAGGGTTGGGGAGGAACCTGGGTCAGTCCTGGAGTCTGAGGAAGGCTCTGATGAGGGCTCTGTGTTGGAGGCAGAGAGGGGGCCAGGGCCGTTTGCCAGTTATCAGCTGCCTTCAGAGTCAGACATCAGTGAGGCAGAGGAACAGCTGGAGCCTTTTCCCGATGTGCGCATGCGCAGAGCTGCCAGGAGAAGGGAACAGCTAAGGAACAAGGGCCGAAGGTGGATGGTGAATGGCCCTCCCAGAGGGAATAAAGAGGGGGGGAAAGGGGAGTGGAGTTTGCAGGAAAACAATGAGTCCAATTCATGAGGGTGAAGATCTGTTCCTGACTTCTTGCCAAGTAATTGCTGCTACAGCTTGGAGTTTGGAAGATATCGGCCTGGCAGCTCTCCAAGCCTGATAAAAGTCTCTTGAAAGACGGTTGGCCGGGACTTTGCTGGAGAGGAATTCCCTTTTAATCCCTAAATAAAAGGGGTTTTATCGGGACGAGGGGTTTGGCTTCGTGCTTTTGAGAAGCCTCGGTCAGAACAGAAGGCAGATTTGAAGGTTTGGGAGCAGGTGACAGACATTTTTTTTTTTTTAAAGCAGCTTTTTCTCCATTCCTCATTCTCAGCAAGTTCTAAGAGAGCGCCATCTCTTAATGCGATTTCGGCTAATGCCTCATTGGTCACATTTTTCTTTCAACCCCAAAAAAAAAGAGACGACATTCTTGATAGCCTCCCACCTTCAAAGTCACCTCCTCTGTGTTCCCGAGTCAAATTCTGGCTGACTCCCATGACTGCTTTCTCCAGCTTCCTTTGATCTAGGATTTGACGGAGCAAAAAGTCCTTGGCAGAAGCTTCGGATCAAAAGATCTGGTCCTCCTCCGACTGCCAGGTCTTACCGTTGGGGGGGGGGGGCGGGGGGAGAAGCAGGAAGGAGGATAAAGAGTGCAAAGCTAGAATTTCATTATCCACCCGAGTCCGAAACGACTCAGGGTTGAGCAACTGACTCATCTCCATTTCAGCTGTGGTGCGGTTTCCCCCCCCACCCCCAAAATTGGGAGACGGTTCAACTGCCAGCACCATCAGCGTCTCCTGTTTCTCGCACTCAAATCTCACCGAGTTGTGCCAATTCAGACGGGCGTCAGGCCTGCGGTCAATTTCCTTTTTTGGGATCTTTGGCCTGTCACACTTTCTAGTATAGAGGTGGAGCTCTCGCCTCTCAATCAGGAGGTTGCGAGTTCAATCCTAGGTAGAGGCAGATGTAGGGTCTCCTGCTTGCTTGGGCAGGGGGTTGGACTAGATGGCCTGCAAGGTCCCTTCCAACTCGGTTAATCTGTGATTTTTGCTACGCTGTTTCATTCGTGGGGAATTGGGAGGGTGGGGGAATAGTAAGCAGAATGTTGTTGTTATCAAAATAAAACATTCCTTTCTAGAAGCCCCAAGGTCATCCTTTGTCTCTGCATCTCTGCACCGGAAGTGGATGGGTGGCATTGCCAAGGTGGCAGTGAAAGATTGGACCATGGGATGGGACTTGTGGGGGGGACGACGACGACAACATCATGAACTTTCAACTGGGTGGGGAAACCCAGGAAGCGTTCAGATTTGGGTTTTCCACAGATTGTACCAACATGTCTCTCTTATTAGATTGGAACTTTTGAGGAAAGCTCTGCCTTGGACTCTGATTTAATTCCGGATGATATTTGGAGCGCTGACAATGGGCCTAACTCCCCAAAAGAGCTCTGGATTACTCATGCTGAGTGAAGCTACCTGCTTGCTCAAAAATTTATGAATCCTTTTATTATTTGGAAACAAGGAGAGTACAAAAAGAAAACTAAATTCATAATTTTAAATCCCACGGACCACTAATAGGATTTTTTAAAAGATCAATAGTGTTTAGTGCAATATAAGAATGCAAATAATATTTTCTGCGGACCACCAAAACCTTCTCACGGACGACCAGTGGTCCACAGACCACAGGTTGCTGACCGCTGCTCTAGATCATGGTTGTCCCAAAAGAACTGGATGTTCTGGCTTTTTCTCTGAAGGCGTTTCACTTCTCATTCGAGAAGCTTTTTCAACTCTGACCGGATGGTGGGGAATGGAAGAGTTTATACTCCTTGCAGACAAAGCTGGTCATTTGCACTACTCAAGTGACCTGAGGACTCAGACAAACCTCCAAGAGGCCTCAATGATTCTCCAAAAGGATGCAAATGACCAGCTGTCTGCAAGGAGTCTCAATCCTTCCATTCCTCACCATCCAGTCGGAGTTCAAGAAGCTTCTTGGATGAGAAGCGAAATGGCTTTAAAGAAAAAAACCCCAGAAAGTCGAGTTTCTTCTTGGGGGAAAATAGCACCTTTGGGACTTCTCTGCTTTGATATTCAACAAGAGGAGAGTCAGCCCATTAGGTAAATGGCAAAGATTTCCCTTGCATATATGGGCTAGTCGTTCCTGACTCTAGGGAGTGGTGCTCATCTCCATTTCAAAGCCGAAGAGCCAGCGCTGTCCGAAGACGTCTCCGTGGTCATGTGGCCGGCATGGCTCAACGCCTGAAGGCGCACGGAACGCTGTTCCCTTCCCACCAAAGGTGGTTCCTATTTTCCTACTTGCATTTTTGTCCGTGCTTTCGAACTGCTAGGTTGGCAGGAGGTGGGACAAGGAACGGGGAGCTCACTCCGTTACGCGGTGCTGGGGATTCGAACCGCCGAATTGCTGACCTTTCTGACGACAAGCTCAGCGTCTTAGCCACTGAGCCCCTCTGCGTCCCATTCAGCCCATTCTAGGGCGTTTAACGGAACAGAGGCGAGACCTATTTAAACATTTATGGTGGACGTTTTGAAAGAAGGCTAGACTTCATTCTTGCTAAGCGTTGCGCAATGCATCTTCCAGGAGGAAGACGAACTGAGTGATGATTGGCAGCTTACGCAAGTGTAGGGGTATCTGGAGTGAATTGGAGTTCAGTTTCCCCTTCAGCTTTCCCATTGCTTCTCTTTTGGACCTTTGGAGTCATTTTATTTTTAAAAAACCAAGACAACCTCTCCGTTAAAGGGGTGGATGAACACGGGTGCATTTTCATTTTGAAGTCTTCGCCGAGCTTACTTCCAAAATTTTATTATTATTATTCTTTTAGGATGATGAAAAGGCTGGCCCGAAGCGGTCCACTTATTTTGATGCTGAGCGAGGCCTTTTGTTAGCGTGCTTCTCCCTCCCACCCACCCACCCACCCCCCCAAAAAAATCGATAGTGGAAGTTCAGGCAAACAGGTGGAAAGTTTCTGCTCTCAGAAGCTTTTTTCCCGCCCCTCCCCTGGCTCATCGTTAATAATTCCACTTCAAAGGAACGATGGATGTCAAACTGCCTTAACATCAAAGCAGGATGATTCATCAATGAATCGGGAGTTTTGGGGCCTTACAAGATCGGGGATGAATGGCAGAGAGAGAGAGAGAGAGAGAGAGAGAGATGAAAACTGTCCCCTGTTGCTTCTTCTGACTTGCTCCGGATGGGGAGGAAAAAGGAAGCAGCAACAAAGGAGAGAGGGAAGGGGAAGGAGAGGGGGAGGATGGCTTAAAATAAATAGCTCGATAATGCTCACTACAAGGACGGTTATGGGAAGTGTCATTCGGAGGAATCCGGAAGGGGAGGAAAGGAGATTCTGGCTATAAAAACTCTCCCCGATGAAAGAGAAGCTATAGTGCCTGTGGCTTAATCAAAGGAAATGGAAACGTTCTTTCTTTCTTTCTTTCTTTCTTTCTTTCTTTCTTTCTTTCTTTCTTTCTTTCCTTCCTTCTTTTTCTTTCTTCCTCTTTCTTTCTTTCTTTCCTCCTTTCTTTCTTTCCTTCCTTTTTCTTTCCTTCCTTCCTTCTTTCTTTCTTTCTTTCTTTTTTCCTCCTTCCACCTTCTATCCATCCTTCCTTCGATTTTCATTTGGTTCCATTCCTTCCTTCTTATTCTTTCTTTCCTTTTCTTCCTTCCTTCTTCTATCCTTTCCTTTGATTTTCACTTTGTTCCTTTCTTTCTCTTTTTCTCTTCTTTTCCCCTTTCTTTCTTTTCTTCCTTTCTTTTTTTTCTTCCTTTCTTTGATTTTTTCCTTTTTTCCTCTTTCTCTTTCTTTCTTTTTCTTCCTTCTTTCTTTTCCCTCCTTTCTCCCTCCTTCTCTCGCTGTGTTTTTCAACCTTGAATTTTTTTTTTTTTAAAGGTGTGAACTTCACCTCCCAGAATCCCCTAGTCTAAATGAGGAATGGCTGGCTGGGGAATTCTGGGAGTTGCAGTCCAACAACTTAAGAGCAGAAAGCGCTGCTCTGGGGCAAAAGAGACCCCCTCCCTGTTTTGGGAAAGGACTGCTGCTTAGAAAGTGGTTTGTTCAATTGGGCGATGGATCTTTCGACAGGGCAGGATCTTCTCGGGGGATCACTTCAATGCCACTGTGGTTGACGGCTTCTTGTCGTCTCACACAGACTTGGATCCTCAGGACAAACTCTGCCTACAGGGCGTGGCCCTTGCAGGGGTCACGGGTCAAAGGTCACCACTTTGAGGTTCCGGATTGCGGGGTTCCCTGGGGTGGTTCCGAGACAGCCTGGGGAAGTGGGTGGTCGCTCGCCGATGGTTGGTTTTGGTGACAGATTCCCCTGCCGGTTGGAAGTCCCTAAAAATGGAAACAGAGAAGTCATGAGCAAACATTCGTAACGGTGCTTCACGCAACCAACCTCTTTTTCCATGACAGATCACAGAATCATTGGGTTGGTATGAAGTTCCCAAAGGATGCCCTAATTAATCTACGAGCCTCGAGACAAAGTTCAAAAGAAATCCATTCATTTTTTAGGAGCAACATTTTGGCATGTTCTTCTGCGGAGCCGAAACTGATTTTCGGTTAATGGTCTCCACACTTTACCCCTGTGTCTCCCCTCCCCTCAGTCTGTGTCATAAATCATATCCACCAACCGAGGTGCTGCAGCAGGCTGTGAACTTTGAGCCTCACACGCCTGATGTAGAAATCTGAGATCTGACTCTGGGCAAAGGTATGCATGGAATTCTCCCTCCCTTTTTCATGCCAACTTGATAATAGTCATGGTTGACAGCACAAGGTGACAGCTGGAAGTGGTTTCGGAGGTCTTCTACTCTAACCTCCTATACAAGGCAGGAGCCCTTATATCATCTTCATTTAACCACCCCGTAATCCCTTGCGGGATGGAATCTGGGCAACTGAATGGAGCTAGCAGAGTGATTTAATGGCCAGATGCCCTTCCCTGTTGCCAATGCGGAGTTTTGTTCAGCAGATATATTCTCAGTGTGTGAGAAATATCTGCCTCTACCTAGGATCGAACTCACAAGCTTCCTGATTGTGAGGCGAGAGCTCCACCTCTAGGCCACCGCACCAGTCCTGCAGGAGCCCTTATATTAACCTAATGCCTCCCACTGACCAGTCCGCTCCCACAGAAAGGGCCTCCTCCGGTCGGCTAGGCTGGCGGCTCCCAGGGCGAGAGCCTTCTCTGTGGCTGCTCCTGTCCTCTGGAATGACCTACCCCATGACCTTCGCACGATCATGGACGCCTTTTCCGCTGGGCTTTGAAGACCCACTTATTTCATGCGGCCGGCCTGGCGTAGCTTTTAATTGGTTTTAGAGAGGGTTTTTAGTTGGGGTTTTTATCAAAATCAGGCGTACTATTTAATAAGATTTTTAATTGTATTTTCATTGTTTTATATTAGTGATTTTATACTAGTTGATTTTTATTGAGGCCTCTACACCGCCCTGAGTCCCGCTGGGAGAAAGCGCAGTATAAAAATTCAAAAATAAATCAATAAATCAATAAACCTAGTCTAGAGGTCTGCAACTCGCATCTTTGGTGCCACATGTGGCTCTTTCACCCCTCTGCTGCGTCTCTCTGACGCTCAAAACATGCGTCACCACGGCCAATGTGTGACACTCACCGACACCTGATTTATTGAGCTATTCGATATTTTATTTCGAAGTTCAAAATGTTTTTGTGGCATGTGGAAATAAAGATAAAATTATATTTTTTTTACACATAGCATAAAGGTTAAAAAAATAATGTATGCAGAGCTATCTTTCATTCATTGTCAAAAACGTTTTTGTGGCTCCCGGTGTTTTCTTTTCTGTGGGAAACGGCTCCAAATGGCTCTTTTGAGTGTTTAGGTTGCTGACCCTTCCTGACCTTGTCAAATGGTTGTTCGGTCTGTTTTTGAAAACCTCCAGCCACGGAGCACCCACAACTCCAGGTGGCAAAGTACTCCAACACGTTCGCCCTGTGGATTATTGCAAAGCAGCTGGTCCATTCAGCTCAGTAGACTAGTCCTCAGTAGACTGGCCCATTCAGCTCAGCGGACTGGTTCTGATGGAGCATGAAATACAAATGTTACCAAAGCAAGGCTTAGCTAATTTTTGGGAAGCCGTGCTCATAAACCGTATTCATCGATAAACAAGAGTTATGGGGTTCTTATGATAATTCAGAGGCAGAAGATCTTACCAGCTGCTCCATCATTTAAAACAGATTGACAGTCAACCGAGTGGCAAACTCTGAAACAGTTTGGGGTTTTTCGCCCCCCCCCCCCAATGGCTTTATGGATTTTCATGATTCACAGTTAAAAGAACTAGGAACAGAAGAGGTAAAAGTTACCCACGCACATATGTGTCAGTCGTTCCCGACTCTAGGGGGCGGTGCTCATCTCCGTTTCAAAGCCGAAGAGCCAGCGCTGTCCGAAGACGTCTCCGGGGTCATGTGGCCGGCATGACTCAATGCTGAAGGCGCACAGAACGCTGTTCCCTTCCCACCAAAGGTGGTTCCTATTTTTCTACTTGCATTTTTAACGTGCTTTCGAACTGTTAGGTTGGCAGAAGCTGGGACAAGTCACGGGAGCTCACTCCATTATGCGGCGCTAGGGATTCCAACCGCCGAACTGCCGACCTTTCTGATCGACAAGCTCAGCGTCTTAGACACTGCAACAAGCAAACCAATGCAAGCAACAAAGCTGAACTTGCCTGAAGTAAAACAAAAAACAAAAAACCCCAAAATGTCCAGACTACAATTCTGTCCATCGTTCTCCCCACTCCTCACTTCAAAAGACCCCCTCCTCTTTAAATAAATAAATGTGTCGTCATCCAGGTCATGGTTGCTCAAAAGTGTTTTTTCTAAGAGGCAACTGGACTTTTTTCTTTGAAGACATTTCACTTCTCAACCAAGAAAATTCTTCAGCTGAAGCTTCTTGGATAAGAATGGATCAGAGCCGAAGAACATCTTCAAAGAAAAAAAAAACAAGAAAGTCCAGTAGCCTCCTGAAAAAGCACCTATAGGAGAAGAGTAGTTGATAAGCAGATAAACAAGGGTGTGTCCTGATTCAAACTCTCCTAAACCAAGAGATTTCTTTCAATTTTCCAAAGGTATGGGATTCTTCTGAAGATATGGCTAAGAATGAATGAATGAATGAATGAATGAATGAATGAATGAATGAATGAATGAATGAAGGAAGGAAGGAAGGAAGGAAGGAAGGAAGATAGGAAGGAAGGAAGGAAGGAAGGAAGGAAGGAAGGAAGGAAGGAAGGAAGGAAGGAAGGAAGGAAGCCGGCCATATTCATCAAGGCGATCTAACCGGTCAGTCCTAGAGGAGATCAACCCTGACTGCTCTTTAGAAGGCCAGATCCTGAAGAGGAAACTCAAAGACTTTGGCCACCTAAGGAGAAGGAAGAAGGACTCCCTGGAGAAGATTAAGGCCTTTGAACTCTGGTGCTGAAGAAGACTCCTGAGAGTCCCTTGGACTGCAAGGCCATCCAACCAGTCAGCCCTAGAGGAGATCCACCCTGACTGCTCTTTAGAAGGCCAGATCCTGAAGAGGAAACTCAAAAACTTTGTTCCACCTAAGGAGAAGAAAGGACTCCCTGGAGAAGAGCCTCATGCTGGGAATGATGGAGGGCCAAAGAAGAAGAAAGGGACGGCAGAGAATGAGGTGGCTGGATGGAGTCACTGAAGCAGCAGGCGTGAGCTTCAATGGACTCCAGAGGATGGTAGAGGACAGGAAGGCCTGGAGGAACGTTGTCCATGGGGTCGCGATGGGTTGCACACAACTTCTCAACCAACAACAAATACTGAACAAGACTGGAGAGGTAAAGTGTTAGTGCTAGTGTTGAGATGTCAGGTTGTAGTGGCTAGGGTAACCCCAGGTCTATTTTGAAGTAGCCACAATGAACTAGGACATTTTTACACAGCTAAGAGACTCTGGGGTTAAAAAACAAATAAAATCAAAACCGAAACCGAAACCAAAAAGCAGGGATTGAGTAAGAGGCAAAAATCTATGGTCCAGAAAGGGAAGTAATTTGCACAACACCCACTGCTGTTCTTTAATACAGCAGCTCCTCCTGCTGGTCAGTACAAGGAACAACCTTCACACTGACCCACAGGCGAAGTTCTCACTTACCCTTGGAAGAAAGCCAATATTTAATTATGTCATTTCAATAATAAGGATGAAGGGGAGAGGAAAGTTCTACGTGGTGCAAAATGGAATTTCCACACAATGGAGTGCAAGAATTCCATTGAGGGACAAAGAAGACCCAAGAGCTACACCTCTTGATGTAGGGTAGATAAAGTTAAAGGTTCTCCTCGCACATATCTGCGATTGTTCCCGACTCTAGGGGGCGGTGCTCATCTCCGTTTCAAAGCCAAAGAGTCAGCACTTGTCTGAAGACATCTCCGTGGTCATGTGGCCGGCATGGATACGTCCAATGAACACCTGTGTTGCTGCAGAGAGCCTCCCCCTTCGAGGTCTTTTTGTGGGGGTCGGAGGGGGGCAGAAATTCCCACTTGGGGTCTGCTTCAGCCTCCTGGTGGGGGGCTTTGGGCCAAGGCTGGAGGGAAGAGCCGCTGGTGGCAAAGAGCCGGAGGGCCTCGTTTCAGTGGGGCTGCATCATGGCCTGGAACTGTCAGCCCGCTGAGCCTCCAGGGGCCAAGTACCTGGCCTTGCACTCCCGCAGGTCTTCCCTCTGCTTGGAAAGCCCATGCTCCTAGTCCTCAGTGAGGTGCTGAGCCTCCCAGATCTAATTTGAACTGAGCTCTTTTACCAACTCTTTCTCATGATGGCTGCTGAACTCCAACAACTGCTTCCTGTTGGGGCCCTAAGGAGCCTGGGTGGGCAGGCGAGGAGGGGCGGGCGTGGCTAGGAGGGGATGTCAAGTAGAGGCTGGCGAGGCGACCTTCGACGTGAGTGAGACATCAAGTTGGCCACGCCCACCCAGTCACATGACCACCTAGCCACGCCCACCCGCCCGCCACCCAGTCATTAGGCAGCGCCTATGAGTGATCCGCGGGATTTAAAATTATGAATTTAGTGGTCCCCGAGGTCCCAAAGGTTGGGGACCCCTGTCCTACACGTCCCTCAATTTCTATTCGAACTGAACATTATCGCTACTATGAGATGTCCCCCATGCCTAAACAAGACCTCGGCAGGAAATATACCCTCCCAAAGAAAGAGTTACTGAACGGTATTTTCAGCTGCCAATATCCCGATCTGCTTCCATGGAAACAGAATGCTATTTGGGCAAAAAAAAATAAAAAAAAGCATTAAAAACACATACTTTCATTTGAAGGTTGTTAAAAACGAGAGCCCTGTGTTTTATCTATCAGCTCTCACAACGTCTCATTTTTCTCCAGGAAATCGGAGGGGTGGGTGGGGAGGAGATCTGTCAACCTTCGCACCCACCACCTCTGTCAAGTTTCCCACCACAGCCTGCTTGGCAAGCAGGAAAGGTAAACGGCCTGTGAAAAGTCAGCAAAATGCTTACCGTATTTTTCGGCGTATGAGATGCTTTCCCCACCCCTAAAAGAGGGTGAAACGTTAGGTGTGTCTTATACACCGAATGTAGCCAGAATGCACAGCCCAGCTGCCGGTCCCCGCCCTTGCATCTCTTCCTCCGAGCAATTTGCCTCCTTGCAGCAAACAGCCTGTTTCAGTTTCAGCACAGCCTGATTAGCAGAAGCAGCTGATTGTCGGTTAGATCAGCCTCCTGACCATCAGCTGTTTCACGCTGCAGGGATTGCCATTGCCTATTGCCACCTCCACATGCCCCATTTTTTGGCCTCTGCGCACCCCATTTTCCGCCCATTCCGATCCCTGCTGCCCGCAACGGGTGGAAAACGGGGCGCACGGAGGCTGAAAACAGGCTCAAGGTTGACTCAGCCTTCCGTCCTTCCGAGGTGGGTCAAATGAGGACCCGGATGGTTGGGGGCAAGAGGCTGACTCTCTAAACCGCTTAGAGAGGGATGTAAAGCATCGTGAAGTGGTATGTAAGTCTAAGTGCTATTGCCCTTCCTTCCTTCCTTCCTTCCTTCCTTCCTTCCTTCCTTCCTTCCTTCCTTCCTTCCTTCCTTCCTTCCTTCCTTCCTTCCTTCCCAGTGGTTAGAATACAGTATTGCAGGCTAACACTGCCCACTGCCAGTGGTTTGATTCTTACAGGCTCAAGGTTGGACTCAGCCTTCCATCCTTCCGAGGTGGGTAAAATAAGGACCCAGATTGTTGGGGGTAATAGGATGACTCTAAATTGCTTAGAGAAGGCTGTAAATAGTATATCGGTCCAAGTGCTATTGCTCCTTTCCTTCCTTCCTTCCTTCCTTCCTTCCTTCCTTCCTTCCTTCCTTCCTTCCTTCCTTCCTTCCCAGTGGTTAGAATGCAGTATTGCAGGCTAACTCTTCCCAACTGCCAACAGTTTGATTCTTACAGGCTTACGGTTGGACTCAGCCTACCGTCCTTCCGAGGTGGGTAAAACAAGGACCCAGATTGTTGGGGGCAAGAGGCTGACTCTGTAAATTGCTTAGAGAACGCTGTAAAGCACTGTAAAGCGGTATATAAGTCTGAGTGCTATTGCTATTGCTTTAGGGCAGGGGTCTCCAACCTTTGCAACTTTAAGTCTGAAGGACCTCAGCTCCCAGACTTAAAGTTGCAAAGGTTGGAGACCCCTGATTTAGGGGTTAAAAAAAACCTTGCAATTTTGCTATAACTGAGCCCAAGCCATTCCAGGTGAGATTTCACTTGCACAGCTGCATTTCTACCAGAGATTTAAATCCAGGTATTTTGTTCTTCCTGTCTCCTAAAAATAAACCTCTTTCCATATTTTTTCTCTCTGCAGCAACTGAAGGGGGGAACACAGCTGACCTAATTATAACTGCCACCACCATTTTCCATCAGTACCATCCTTGCCATCTCAAGGTTTCCAAAAGTGAAGGATTTTTCTTTCCTGCCACTTGTAAGCTTTTAAAGGCGATTGCAAACTTTGGGTTGGTCTCAGTAAACACTCTCTTTAAAAAAAAAAAGAAGAAGGAAAGGCCAACAGAAGGCTGACTTGTTCAGAGGCTCCTACAGAAGTGGAAAGAAGAGGCCACAGCTGCTTCTTGGGAGCCAACAGCTTCCTTCAATTTTTACTGCTGTGAGAAGCTTTTCTTACTAAAACTCAAAAGAAAAGAGAGGAGCTGCATTTGTTCTTCTAGGCAATGAGAAGATGGGTCTCTGTAGGACTCCTCCTTCTTCTCCTCCTCCTTTCTCCTTCTCCTCCTCCCTCTCCTCCTCCTTTCTCTTTCTCCTCCTTTCTCCTCCCTCTCCTCCTCCTTCCTTCCTTCCTCTCCTTTCTCCTTCTCCTCCTCCTCTTCCTTTTCTTTAATTGATGGCATCAATTAAAGGAGCCCAGCATTCATTCTCTCTCCCTCTCTCCCTCCCTCTCTCTTTTTAAAGTAAAATGCTACCAGCAGCATTCTGGAGGTTTTCTTCAGGAGCTTTTTCCCAGGGGACTATTTCTAACTATGACTTTTTTTCTCTTTCTTTCTTTCTTTCCCCCAAAATAACAGATGCCTCCAGGACTGCTGCGGTTCTCAAAACTAAATTTGACATCTCGGGCGTAAAAGGGGGGGGGGGGGAAGGTAGAAGTTTGGGTAGCGTTTGCCAATTTTTCTCGTTCCGTCGTCTCAGCCAGCGTTAAAATTATCCTTGGCTGGCGTGTTTATTCCACGTTTCTGAATTTAGAGACTGCGCTCTTTAATATCCTTTCCCCATTGCTCACCCCTCCGTGGCAAGGCACTTTTTGCCTAGAAATTAATCTGCCTTCCTCGTTTTGGGGCACAGAAAAATATTACGGTAAGGAGGTTATCCGAGGCCTCGGCTAATGAAGTTACTCTGCTGGTTTCAGAAAGCATTTATAATAATTAAAACCCCCATATTCTCTAAGAACTCATTTGCTGTAATCGTAGCTCTGTTTCTCCCTCTTCCCCCCACCCTTCTGCTTAAATATTCTCTGCTTTGCTGTTCACTTAAAAGGACTCTCTATAAAGTTTGGGAGAGCAGTTTCCAAT
Organism: Rhabdophis nuchalis; assembly: GCA_039707465.1. Taxonomy (NCBI): domain Eukaryota; kingdom Metazoa; phylum Chordata; class Lepidosauria; order Squamata; family Natricidae; genus Rhabdophis; species Rhabdophis nuchalis. The sequence goes on along the minus strand of CM077652.1, from coordinate 26,332,713 downwards.
CACTTTAATGGGCTTTTGGATAAACTTTCTAATTAACCCCAAAGAAGAAAGATTTCATTTTAGACTTGGTAAATGTTAGCCGGGGAAAACTCTTCATGTTGCAAAGACCAATTTCGGTATTGCTTTCCCTAATCTCACTGCAAGGCCTGTGCTGAGCGTGTACTTGGTGGCTTAGCTCTTGCAATGGGGTTACTTATGTGAAACAGGAGACCAGGGGTGAAATGCTACCGGTTCGGGGAAAAAGAGCTACCGGTTCGCCTGAACCTGTAGTAAAAAAACACGCAAGCGGTTCGGGCGAACCAGTATTTCCGACAATCAGCTGTGAGGTGCAATTTACCGTATTTTTCGGACTATAAGACGCAAAAAAAAAGAGGCTGAAAATCTGGGTGTGTCTCATACACGGAATATAGCACTTTTTGCCTCCTCCCCCCATTCCCCCATCCAGGATGGATGCTGTGAGCAAAGTGGTAATGAAACGTCAGTCAGAAAACAATCCAGCTCGGAGATTCTCCACCTCCACACACCCCTGCAAACTCCAATCCCTTCTAGCACTGATGATGTTACCTATTTGGGCAATGAAATGTCTGCTAAAAAACAAGAAAGCTCAGAGAGTACTAAGGACCCCACAGTCATTGTCCTCCTCCTCCTCCCTCTCTCCATTGTCCTCCTCCACTCCCTTCTAGCACTGATGATGTTGCCTAGTTGAGTAATGAAACATCTACAAAAAAGGCAAAAAGCTCAGAAAGCACCAAGGACCCCACAGTCGTTCTCCTTCTCCTCCTCCACCTCCGTCCTGTCCCGTCCCATCCCATCCCCTTCTAGCACTGATGATGTTACCCCAGTTGGGTAATGAAACGCCACCAAGCTCAGGGAGCACCAAGCACCCCACGGTTCAGCCCTGAGCTACAAATATCCTCTTCCATCGAGTAGCTCTCCATCCGCTCGATTAAAGCACTACCCATCCTAGGTGCCCTTACATATATTACAACACAATACGATTTTACGACAAGACATGGACTACTGCAATGCTCTCTACATGGGGCTCCCCTTGAGGTGCACCCGAAGACTTCAGCTTGTCCAGAATGCAGCCGCGCGGGCAGTTATGGGAACCTCTAGATTTTCCCATGTAACACCACTCCTGCGCGAGCTGCATTGGCTGCCTGTCGTCTTTCGGGTGCGCTTCAAGGTGTTGGTCATCATCTTCAAAGCGCTCCATGGCACGGGACCTAGCTATCTGCGGGATCGCATCCTGCCCCATACATCCCTTCGGCCGATCCGCTCCCACAGAGAGGGACTTCTCCGGGTGCCGTCCACCAGGCTATGCCAGCGGGCGACGCCCAGGGGAAGGGCCTTTTCTGTGGCGGCCCCGACCCTCTGGAACGACCTTCCCCCCGAAATCAGAACAACCACGGACCTCCGCTCCTTCTGTCAAAAATTAAAAACACATTTCTTCTGCTTGGCCGGCCTGGGATAACTTAACTGTTTTTAGGGTTTTTTAGGGGTTTGTCTTAGTTTTAACATGGGATTTTAGCGCAGGGTTTAGTTTAATTCTTTTTTAATACTGTATTGTTTGTGGTTTTATATGTACTTTTAATTTCCCTGTGCCCCGCCTCGAGTCCCTTTGGGGAGAGAGAGCGGGTTATACATTAAATTATTTATTTATTTTATTTACTTCCAAAAATTGGCGGCTGCTTCATTTCTCTTTGTGGCATCAATGAAAGGAGCCCGGCATGCATTTCCAGGACTTGCAAAGAAGCCTTCAGATTCTGCCCTCCGCAGCCCTTCTGCAGAGGGGTTAAATTGCAACCTTTTTTTTTTAAACGGGACCAAGAGAGAAAGTTATGAACTACCCGGGGAGCGATCAAATTTACCTATTCCGTTAATTTAATATTGATGAAGCGAGTTGGGGGGCGGCTGCATGAACGTCTTCATTCATTCCCATCTGAATGAAAATTAAATTTACGTCAAATTAAATTTAGATTTGGCCTCACTCGCTTTGGGGAGGATCCACAGCACCGCCACACGCTAAATTATTTTGTACGCGCCGATAACTTGGTGTTATATGGGTATTTATTTATTGGGGGGCAGATGTCTAGGGCCAAACGTAATTTCTAAGGTTGGATTTTGGGCCGGGATGGTCATGTTCAACGCTTCCTTTTTCAAATGCCGTTGCAACTTTCAACCGGTCGCTAAATGAATGGTTGAAAAGTCGAGGACTCGCGCCGCCCTGGGTCCTAACAAGGAGAAGGGCGGGGTATAAATTTAATAAAAATAAATAAAAATAAATAAAATAGGTGCATGTTTTCATCTTGGGGAACTGTGAAGAGCTCATACGCACGACGACGTGTCGCTTAAAAATAAATAAAAATAAATAAAATAGGTGCATGTTTTCATCTTGGGGAACTGTGAAGAGCTCATACGCACGACGACGTGTCGCTGCACACCTTCGTCGAACTTTATAAAGGACTCAACGATAAACCCGGCGTTGCCCGGGTATTTATTTATAAGGGGGGAAATGTCCGTAATTTCTAAGGTTGGATTTTTCCCCCTTACCAGAGGAAGCCCCCTTGTGGAGGACTCTGAAGCCGTTACCATGGCAACTCCACTGCCCTGTACAGTAGAAGCCATTTTAAGGCACAACAGGCTGTAGCTTAACAGAACATCCACCCCAAGGGGTGTTAGGGGTGTCTTACCCCCACAGTATTTGTTTCCCAGAGAGTAAGACATCTGTGTGCTAAGTTTGGTTGAAATTGCTCGAGGCGCTCCAGAATATACATATACATATCCATATACATATTCTGTCTAGTGGCAATTACAACTGCTTCACATGTAATACTTCCCTGGTTCGAATCCCAGTAAGGGTATGGCTAGCTGATGAGAGCTAAATAGCTCGAAATAGATCTATCCTAGTCTCTCTTGTTTATTTATTTATCAGCTCAAAACCTAACACACATGTAAAAAAAAAAAGACACAACGAAACTAATAGCTTTCGGTCTAGATGATCTCTGGTGGTGAGCCGAAAGGCAGAAAAGGAAAGCAGTATGCTTCCTCCCTTAATTGGGACTTGCCAGGGTGTTGTGACACAAATATAAAATATAAATATAAATATAAATATAAATATAAATATAAATATAAATATAAATATAAATATAAATATAAATATAAATACATATATAATAATAATAATAATAATAATTTAATTTGTAAAACCGCACCCTCTCCCCACAGGGACTCGGGGCGGTGCACAGGTAGAATAAAAACCAAATACATACAACAATTCTAAAAACAAATTAAATATAACCTGCGCTAAAATTCCCATTAAAACTAAATAATACTAATTCCCCATAAAACCCCAGAGGCAGAGAGACTCATCCTAGGCCGTGTGTATATGTGTGTGTTAGTTTTTATGAGCTGATCAATAAATTACTGATGATCAATAATTGAAAGCTGATCAATAATTGAAAACAATTATCTAAAACATCTATATATCTATATATCTATCTATATATTAAATATATCTATCTATCTATCTATCTATCTATCTATCTATCTATCTATCTATCTATCTATCTATCTATCTATCTATCTATCTATCTATCTATCTATCTATCTATTCTGAATGAATAGGATGCTATTTCCAAGGTGCTTAATTTCAATTCCTATCTCAAAATCCACAATACGTTTGTTGAAGTGTTCTTTGAGGGCCACAATTGCTTACAGTGAGTGAGTTTTCATTCTGCTGGAAACAAGCCCCCGAATGTTTTTGGAATCCGAATTCAGCTCTCTGTCTTTATGAGCATTTTTTTTTAAAACTCCCACTGGTATAACTTCATCTGTCATGAACTAATACAAATAGTGCCCCGAGCTTATTCATTTTGAAGGTTTACCGAGAGAGGAACGGAAGAAGCTGGCAATCCCATCTTCAATCTTGAACTCTCTCCAATTGTCTCCCTCTTGTAAGGGGATTACGGGAAACCCCTCGCCTTACGAAGTCAGCGGGGCCCAAAACATCTGTTGCTAAGGGAGACATTGGTTGGGTGGGTTCTGCCCCCATTTTTACGACCTTCCTTGCTGTCGTCGTTAAGGGAATCGCTGCAGCTGTTACGTTAGTAGCAGTCGGCCGTTAAGTGAATCTGGCTTGACCTGGTTGACTTGGCTTGTCGGAAGGTCGCAAAAGGGGGATGACGCAACCCTGGTACACAGCAACCATCTGTTGTACCCGCCAGTGGAGCGAGGGGCAGAGTGGAATGGAGCTGGCAGCAGATTCAGACAGTGGGGAGGGTTGGGTAGGAACCTGGGCCAGTCCTGGAGTCTGGGGGAGGCTCTGAGGAGGGCTCTGTGTGGGACGCAGAGAGGGGGTCAGAGCCATATGCCAGTTATCAGCTGCCTTCGGAGTCAGACATCAGTGAGGCAGAGGAACAGCTGGAGCCTTTTCCCAGTGTGTGCATGCGCAGAATTGCCAGGAGAAGGGCCCAGCTAAGGAACAAGGGCCGACTTGGGAGTAAAGCTACTTCTTCCCTCCCTTCCTTCCTCCATCCCTTTGATCTTCCTTCCTTCCTTCCTCCATTCCATCTTGCTCCATTCCTTTCTCCATTTCATCTTCTTCCCTTCCTCCCTCCCTCACTTTGATCTTCCTCCCTCCCTTCCTTCCTCCATTCCATCTTCCTCCCTTCCTTTTTCCATCCCCTCCACCCACCTTCCTTCCTTCCTTCCTTCCTCTATTCCATTCCATCTTCTTCCCTCCCTCCTTTTGATCTTCCTTCCTTCCTCCCTCCATCCCCTCCATCTTCCTCAGTTCTATCATCTTCTTCCCTCCCTCCCTCCCTCCCTCCCTTCAATCTTCCTTCCTTCCCTTCTTCCCTCCATCCCAGACTCCTTGCTTGCTCCGCTCCACTCCATGCCACCTTCTTTCCTTTCTCCACCTCACCTGCTTTCCCTCCTCCCTCCCTCTTCCTTGCCTTGCTCTTCCCTCCCTGTTGGATTGACCTCTGAATTAACTGGCCATTGCCCAGGGGGTCTATCACTTTTCAGCGTAGAGATCTATCAACATCTGTGGAAGGAACCGGGAGCTGGCCGCTCCCGCAGATGTTGCTAAGTTACAGTCCCCCAAATGCCTCAATCTGGGCCATGCTAGCTGGCATTCCCAGGTGTTCTTGTTCAGCAACATCTGGAAGACCACGCCTTGTTCTTCCCCTGACTCCTTTTTGCCCTCCAATCCAGGCGTGCTCTGCATTGCAGTGATTTTTTTTTCTTCTCCTTTCAGTCTACCCAACCTTTGTAATGCGCAAACAATCGCAGGCTGCCCATAAAGAAAGAAACAATTTACGCAGATCCTCTCCCGGCTTTAACGGCGTATAAATATTTTAGAAGGAAAAGCATGTTTTTGTTCGCTGGATCAGTGTAATCTAACGTGGCCAAGAAAAACACTGCATGTCTCCTAGAACCAACTGATGAAACGTAAGGAAAGGAAAGACGCTTCGTAGAAGAATAGCGCACTTCTAACTCCCAAAAAGTTACGCAACGCAGAGTACAATACAATACAACGCAATGCAATAGCAGAGTTGGAAGGGACCTTGGAGGTCATCTAGTCCAACCCCCTGCCTAGGCAGGAAACCCTAAACCATTTCAGACAAATGGCTCTCCAACATCTTCTTAAAGACTTCCAGGGTTGGGGCATTCACAACATCTGGAGGCAACTTCTCCAACCTTCTCGTGAACCTCGGGACTCCAAAACTTTCCTTACCTCTCTTTTGAGATGCTTCAGCTAAAGCGCCCTGGGTTCAAGAGCTGATCTGACTAACTTTCTCAGCATTTCGACCTCCGGCTTTGGAACGGCTCTTGAAATTTGCTTTTTCCGGTTGCGAAGTCAGACCCGAGGCTGTTTAAAGTCCAGGCAATTAACTTCTCATGAATGTTAATGGCTGGGTTTGGGCCATGGGTTGAGCTATTCGGCAAGTGTGAGCGGAGACCTTATTAAAGAGCGGATTCAGCCAATCGCTTCGGGGGGCCTTTGGGGCAGGGAGAACAGCCTCAAAAACCCGAGCCGCCTGTGGAAAAAGCTTCTCCAGCTTGCTGCCAAATCATGTGGACGTAATGGAAGAAGAAGACAAAGAGGAGGAAGAGGAGGAGGAGGGGGAGGGGGAGGCGGGAGGAGGAGAAGGAGGAGGAAAAGAGGATGAAGATAGAAGAAGAAGAAGAAGAAGAAGAAGAAGAAGAAGAAGAAGAAGAAGAAGAAGAAGAAGAAGAAGAAGAAGAAGAAGAAGAAGAGGAGGAGGAGGAGGAGGAGGAGGAGGAGGAGGAGGAGGAGGAGGAGGAAGAGGAGGAAGAGGAAGAGGAAGAGGAGGAGGAGGAGAAAAAGAAGAAGAAGAAGAAGAAGAAGAAGAAGAGGAGGGGGAGGAGGAAGAGGAGGAGGAGAAAAAGAAGAAGAAGAAGAAGAAGAAGGGGAGGGGGGGAAAAGATGAAGATAGAAGAAGAAGAAGAAGAAGAAGAAGAAGAAGAAGAAGAAGAAGAAGAGGAGGAGGAGGAGGAGGAGGAGGAGGAGGAGGAGGAGGAGGAGGAGGAGGAGGAGGAGGAGGAGGAGGAGGAGGAGGAAAAGAAGATGAAGATAAAAGAAGGAGGAGAAGGAGAAGGAGAAGGAGAAGGAGAAGGGGAAAAGAAGATGAAGATAGAAGATGAAGATAGAAAGAAGAAGAAGAAGAAGGACGAGGAGGAGGAGGAGGAGGAGGGGAGGAGAAGAAGGGCGAGGTGTAGGAAAACACACTGAGCATGTTGCCCAAACCTGCCCATTAGAACACAGCATAATGTGTGCATGGTTGGTTTCAGCAAAGCTAGTAGTGGCCTCTGCCAACCATAATTCATGGTTTATGTGTTGTGTGAAATCGAGCATCAAACAGAACGTAAGCAAAGTTTCATAATGGAGCTGAAGTCCTTCAGACTTAAAGTTGCAAAGGTTGGAGACCCCTGCCCTAAAGCAATAGCAATAGCACTCAGACTTATATACCGCTTCACAGGGCTTTACAGTCTTCTCTAAGCAATTTACAGAGTCAGCCTCTTGCCCCCAACAATCCGGGTCCTCGTTTGACCCACCTCGGAAGGACGGAAGGCTGAGTCCAACCGTGAGCCTGTAAGAATCAAACTGTTGGCAGTGGGAAGAGTTAGCCTGCAATACTGCATTCTAACCTTAAAGTTGCAAAGGTTGGGGACCCCTGTCCTAAAAGACAGACAAGACAAAAGCTGGAATAGATGGTATTCAAGGTATAGTAGGAGATTAATGGATACCAAGGGAACCAACTAGATAGACTTACTTAAGAAATCAATGTGAGGAATAAATAAGACAAGAGGATAGTAATTCTGAGGGAAAAAATATCTCTGTATAATTATAAATAATAATCGATAAATTAGACTGGGACAAAGTTAATTTTCAATCTAGGGCACTAGACATTTCCCTGGCAAGTTTATATATGTTTTCCCGGCTACCCTTACCCTACATTTGTTGATTGTGTGGTTTTATATGGCAAATATTAATAAAGATTTATATTTTTTTTAAAAATTAAGATATTTGTGTTTTGCTCTGCTTTATGGGAGTTCCTTTGCCAGAAAGCACCAGCTGACGGGTGCTAAGAAACACATCTTGAGACTCGCTTCCCGGCCCTTTTCGCGGGAGTTAAAACTTCTGTTACTACAGACTGCCTTCCAATTTTATTTTTAAAAAAACCCACCTTCTCTATTTGTCACCCAGATCGTTTGGCCTGCTTCAATTAAAGATGTGGAAGAAGCAAAAGCATTTTCACCTTGCTGTAACTTATTCCAAAGGACTGTCCATTAGATTTATAGCTCACCTGTATCTCCTGGTAACCTGTAGTAGCCTGTATGGCTTAAAACCATTAATCACTTGGAAGATTTTTTTTTAAAAAAACAACACATTTATTAAGCATGCAAATAACTGCAGTAGGCGGGTAAGCAACTGCCTAACGACAGTAATTGGGACCAGAATTTCCCATCGTTAAGCAAAGCAGAACCATTGCCCTGCTTAGCGACAGCAATCCCTGTCATCTGTTTTGCCGTCGTCGTTAAGGGAATACCATGGTGAGGGAACTTCCTGGCTTGTGTTGTGGCCCACCAGCGACCAGCGGAGCTGGCAGCAGGTTCAGACAGTGAGGAGGTTGGGGAGGAAGATGGGCCAGTCCTGGAGTCTGGGGAAGGCTCTGAGGAGGGCTCTGTGTCGGAGGCAGAGAGGGGGCCAGGGCCATCTGAACAGTTATCAGGTGCCTTCGGAGTCAGACATCAGGGAGGCAGAGGAACAGCTGGAGCCTGTTCCCAGTGTGCGCATGCGCAGAGTTGCCAGACGAAGGTCTTATCAGGCTTGGAGAGCGGCCAGGCCGATATCTTTCTGATGCCACAATATTTGGCAAGAATACAGGAATGAACTAATGGTCTCCTGCAAGCTCCACTCCCCTTTCGCTCCTCTTTTAATTCCTCTGGGAGGGGCCATTCATCGTGTTTCAAGGGAGGATTTACAGTCACAGACCTGATCTGGCTTGGAGAGCTGCCAGGCCGATCTCTGTAAAACTTGGAGAGTCTCGGAGAGTCATGAACCAATTAAGAGAACTCATTGTCTCCTGCAAACTCCACTCCCCTTTTGCTCCTCTTTTATTTCCTCTGGGAGGGGCCCTTCATCCTCCACCTGTGGCCTTACTCCCAAGTCGACCCCTGTTCTTTAGCTGTTCCCTTCGCCTGGCAACTCTGCGCATGCGCACACTGGGAACAGACTCCAGCTGTTCCTCTGCCTCACTGATGTCTGACTCCGAAGGCAGCTGATAACTGTCAGAGGGCCCTGGCCCCCTCTCTGTCTCCGACACAGAGCCCTCCTCAGAGCCTTCCCCAGACTCCAGGACTGGCCCAGGTTCCTCCCCAACCTCCTCACTGTCTGAATCTGCCGCCAGCTCTGCTGGTGGGCCACCACAGAAGCAATCCCCCCCCTTCTCACAATTCTATTCATCACAAAAGATCTATTTACTGCTCTCAATGCGATCCAATTGCACTTCAAATGTAGCAGTGCTATGGTTGTTGTTTTTAAGCTCCCTCCTCTCTCTCCAAACAACAACAACGTTTAAACCTTTTTGTGTTGGATGAAGGATGCTTCTCAAACCACACTCCAAGTTGCGACAACCTGACAGACGTCCTCCTTCAGGGTTTTTGGTTCCCCCTTTTATCAATTACAGAACTAAGAAAAACGCCACTCAACGCCCGTTTAAACAATCCGTCCTTTCGAGAGATACTTACACGAAAAAGGGCATCAGTTGGATGAGAGTCTCTTTTTTGGGCTTGGCGATGAATTCCGGCAGAGCCTGGATGACTTTGTTCATCACGTTTCTTAAGTAGCTTTGCAGCTGCTTCCGTCGTTCCTCCACGAACTTCGCATCCTAAGAGAAAGCGAGGAGAGGAACCTGAATTCGCCCAGCTTGGCATGTTCAATCTGTTCTGACCGAAGCTTCCCGAGAGCAGGAAGCCAACTCCTGGCCCCGACAAAAACCCCTTTGATGAATTGACTGTGAATTCTGCTCATTCACAGCCAGCAAAGTCTTTCAAGGGAGGATTTACGGTCACAGACCTTATCTGGCTTGGAGTACTGCCAGGACGATCTCTGCAAAACTTGGCAAGGAGTCTCGGAGAGTCACGAACCAATTAAATGAATGAATTGTCTCCTGCAAACTCCACTCCCCTTTTGCTCCTCTTTTATTTCCTCTGGGAGGGGCCATTCATCGTCCACCTGTGGCCTTACTCCCAAGTTGACCCCTATTCTTTGGCTCTTCCCTTCGTCTGGCCACCCTGTGCATGCGCACCCTGGGAACAGGCTCCAGCTCTGGTGCCTGCGAAGACCAGCTGGCTAGCGCATCAGAAATCAGAAGACCAGCTGGCGATGGCGCATGCGCCCCAAGCCATACATGCCATACATTCGCCATCACAGGGCTAAGCGGTCGGTAAAGACACATTTGTTCCATCTAGCCGGCCTAGCGTAACCTCCATTACTGACTTTTAGATAGTTTTAAATTTGGGGATTTTAATTTGGTTTTAGCACAGGATTTTATTGAATAAGTTTTTTAAAATTTTATATGGTTTTGTATGTATTTTTAATATTCCTGTGCGCCGCCCTGAGTCCGTTTGGAGAAGGGCGGGGTATAAATTTAATAAAATAAAATAAAATAAAATCAATAAGCTGGGGACTACCTATACAAGCATTTATAGGAGGCTAAATGCAGCACAGCGAACGGACAAGAACACTGGACGAAACAGAAGTCCTTTGGGAAAGCTTGTCCTGAGCGAACTTACCTTTCAGAATCACTTCCGCGCCAACTTTTATTATTATTTTTTAAACCAATCAACCGCACAAGGAACCACACTAGCCCGCCCAGGGCTAAGCTTATATTGGCACAAACTAGGGCACCGCCATTCATACCAGCCTCTTCCAATTTAGTTCCCAAGCTCCTCTGCTTGACAGCCGATTAGAAGTGAGAAATCTCTGGAAAGGGGCCCAAGGATGGAGGGAGTGGGGGGGAAGGGCCTGGTAGACCAGCTTAAGGAAAGTTTTTTTTTTTTAACAATTTGCAGAACTGACTCTGCGTTTCCGAGGGGCTTTTTTGCTGGCGGCTGCGCAGATGGCCTGGTAGAAGCTTGCCGGAGGCAGCGATGGGTTGCATAAACAACGGCATGCTTTAAAACCTGGGTAACACCAAAAGCCCGAGGAGACAAAGCAAAAAACCCCAAAAACTCACACCGGCTTTTCCCTAATTGAGGATGGCAGCGTTCCTCCATCTCAGCGATTTTTTTAAAGACCCGCGGACTGCAACTCCCAGAATTCCCCAGCCGCCGAACCTACTTTTAATCTTGCATTCGGAAATGTATGATTCGGGGTTTTTTTTTTTCTGTGCTAACATTTGGAGGGGTTGAAGGAGGGGTGGGAGGAAGAAGGCTCTTCTTCTGGTCAAAGGGAGAAAATGGTTTTAGGAAGCGAGAGATTGCTAATTCCTTTCAACAGACAGGTGTCACTGCCGATTTCGCGTGACATGCACAACCTAGCATGGGACGTGAAAGATTTATAGGAATTTAAGCATGAAGGTAGGAAGGATCTGACTCAAGCTGGCATGTCTCCTTTCCCCTCCGCATCATACCCAAGAACAGGGAGAGGTCGTTAAGAGTCGTCCTTAATTTTTTATAGTTCTCACTTGGAAAAACTTCTTCAGAACTATTTCAAACGGAAGCAGACTTCGCCTACTAAGTCTAACTAAGCACGAAGAGCTGTTAAGCTAATCTCATGAAGCTTCCTCTCTACGCCCATTTGCACTACTCAGGTGACCCTGAGGACGTAGACAAACCTCCAAGTGGCCTCAAGGACCCTCTGAAAGGATGCAAAGGACCAGCTGTCTGCAAGGAGTCTCAATCCTTCCCTTCCCCACCATCCGGTCAGAGCTGAAGAAGCTTCTTGGTTGAGAAGCGAAACGTCTTCAAAAGAAGACAACAAGGAAGTCCAGTTGCCTCTTGAAAAAAGCACCTTGGAGACAACCATGACCTGGATGATGGACAATCTCTACGGACCTTTAGCTACACAATTTGGAATGAACATCCTTGGAATGGCGTGGGAGTAGGAATGGATTTCCAGAGGGGGGGAAATTGCAGAGTCCAGGAACCAGGAGGACCAACTCAGGTGACCCTGAGGACACAGATAAACCTCCAAGTGGCCTCAACGGCTGTCTAAAAAAAATGCAAATGACCAGCTGTCTGCAAGGAGTATCAATCCTTCCATTCCCCACCATCCAGGCAGAGCTGAAGAACTTTCTTGGATGAGAAGTGAACTATCTTCAAGGAAAGATTGGAATACTGCATACAGTTTTATACAATACTGCCACACTTGGAATACTGCATACAGTTTTGGTCGCCACGATGTAGAAAAGACGTGGAGACTCTGGAAAGAGCGCAGAGAAGAGCAACCAAGATGATTAGGGGACTGGAGGCTAAAACATATGAAGAACGGTTGCAGGAGCTGGGTATGTCTAGTTTGATGAAGAGAAGGACCAGGGGAGACATGATAGCAATCTTCCGATATCTCAGAGGGTGCCACAAAGAAGAGGGAGTCAAAACTATTCTCCAAGACACCTGGGGGCAGGACAAGAAGCAATGGGTGGAAACTAATCAAGGAGAGAAGCAACTTAGAACTAAGGGGAAATTTCCTGACAGTTAGCACAATTAACCTCTGGAACAGCTTGCCTCCAGAAGTTGTGGATGCCCCAACCCTGGAAGTCTTTAAGAAGATGTTAGATAGCCATTTGTCTGAAATGGTATAAGGTTCCTGCCCACGCAGGGGGTTGGACTAGAAGACCTACAAGGTCCCTTCCAACTCTGCTATTGTATTGTATTGTATTGTATTGTATTGTATTGTATTGTATTGTATTGTATTGTATTGTATTGTATTGTATTGTATTGTATTGTATTAAAAACAAAGGAAGTCCAGTTGCCTCTTTGAAAAACACAACCAATACAACTTTTGGGAGACAGTCTTAAGCCGAGGACTGTAGGTTTGGATCCCCAACCCGGGTGTAAATACACAAACTGCGACGTACCGCAACAATCTGCCTCATATCTTAAGTACATATTTCGATAGCTGGAGAAATGACGCTTAAAAAGTACGAAGCAACAAATAGTGAACGGCTCCAAAGAGGCCAATAAGGATTGGTAGACAATATTGTTCAAACGTGTGCCGGTTTTTCTTATTGTCAGCTTAAAAACTCCCCAAGGAGATATGGCTGCTCAATGAACAGGAAACCTTTATGGGCCCATTTAATGATCTTGCGAAAAATCGCTATTTGGGGAGCTTTAAGTACATTGATCAAAATATTAACAGGAAACGTGACAGAGCGGATTCCGTTTGAGAGAGCAACGGCTTCGGTTTGGCAGCGTACGAGGTAGTCCTCGACTTACATCAGAGGTGTCAAACTCAAGACCCAGGGGTGTCCTGACCATGGCTTCCCGAGAGCATGAAGTAGACTCCTTTTTATTAAGTTATTGTGAATTCTGCTCATTCCCATCCAGGAAAGTCTTTCCAGGGAGGATTTACGGTCACAGACCTTCTCTGGCTTGGAGAGCTGCCAGGCCGATCTCTGTAAAACTTGGAGAGTCTCAGAGAGTCACGAACCAATTAAGCGAACTAATTGTCTCCTGCAAACTCCACTCCCCTTTCGCTCCTCTTTTATTTCCTCTGGGAGGGGCCGTTCATCGTCCACTTCTGGCCTTACTCCCAAGTCGACCCCTGTTCTTTAGCTGTTCCCTTCGTCTAGCAACTTGTTCCTTAGCTGTGCCCTTCTCCTGGCAATTCTGTGCATGCACACACTTGGAACAGGCTCCAGCTGTTCCTCTGCCTCACTGATGTCTGACTCCGAAGGCAGTTGATAACAGGCATACGGCTCTGTCCCCCTCTCTGCCTCTGACACAGAGCCCTCCTCGGAGCCTTCCCCAGACTCCAGCACTGGCCCATCTTCCTCCCCAACCTCCTCACTGTCCGATTCTCCTGCCAGCTCTACTGGCCACTAGCAGGCAACAACAGGGGGCTGGATCCGGCCCGCAGGGTGCTTAGAGCTGGCCCATGGGGCCATCCTTGAAATAGTGAAGGATCGGCCCTCGATGCCTCTGCCAGCAAAAATGGATCTTGGGAGGGCTCCATTTTCTACCTGTATTGTACCTGTATTGTATTTGGAATAGGATGTTTGCATTTTTATTCGGTGGTTCGAATCCCTAGTGCCACATAACGGAATGAGCTCCCATGACTTGTCCTAGCTTCTGCCAACCTAGCAGTTCAAAAGTACATCAAAAAATGCAAGTAGAAAAATAGGAACCACCTTTGGTGGGAAGGGAACAGCGTTCCGTGCGCCTTCGGCGATGAGTCATGCCGGCCACAGGACCCCGGAGACGTCTTCGGACAGCGCTGGCTCTTCGGCTTTGAAACGGAGATGAGCACCGCCCCCTAGAGTCGGGAACGACTAGCACGCATGTGCGAGGGGAACCTTGACCTTTAGAGAGGCACTGGAGAAATAATGACTTTCTCCGTGGGCTTGTTTTTCCGTTATTTTTTTTCTTTGCTCTTGTTTGAGGTTTTCAAACAGGAATCAAACTTTCACCAGCCCCAGAAGTGTTTGCAAATTGCACAACAACGGCTGAACAGCTAGAGCGAAGACATTGGGGGGGGGGGCTCCTAAAAGTATCTCAGGAGCGTGTCAGGCTGCCACTAATGCCACGGGGGTCCACGATTCTGGGTAACGTTAAAAATACAGATGCCACTTGATTATTCAGCGATTCTAATTGAAGCTCCTAGCGGAGAAGGCGGACGTTCTTTTCTCAGGCTTCGGGCTCCTCTACCACGCCAGCCCTTAATTCTCCCCCCCCCCCCAAATATATTATTATTATTTTAATGAAAACAAAATAAAGAGGGATTTGACATGCTGCAGAGAGCGCCAGGCGCTGGCACCAATCTTCTTAATGAATCCCTCTGGGGAATAGCAGGAACCAATTAACCACGAGGCTTTCGCGAAGTTGCTGCAATTGATTGTCTTCCCCAGAATCGTGATGGCAATCGTTCTGAAATCTCCTCGGCAATTGTTGTGGAATGACTCACAGTTATAGGACAAGCAGCTAGCCCCAAAGGTAGACTATTCTTTTTTAGAGTCTAAGATGGGGAAGTTATGCTCCTCATAGTCAACTATTCATTCTCTCTCTCCCTTCTTTCTTTGTCTCTCCCTCCCTCTCTTCCTCTCTCCCTCCTTTTCCTTTTTCTTTTTCGGTTGTCCATCATCTATGTCTGTCTGTGTGTGTGTCTATTTATCTATCTATCTATCATCTAACTTATATCTATCATCTAATTTATCTTATTTATCAAATCTATCCTCTATCTAAACTATCTATCTATCATATACTCTTATCATCTGTTATCCACCTCCTAATCTATCTATCTATCTATCTATCTATCTATCTATCTATCTATCTATCTATCTATCTATCTATCTATCTATCTATCATCTATCTATCTATCTATCTATCTATCTATCTATCAATCAATCATCTAATTTATCAAATCTATCATCTATCTAAACTATCTATCAATCATATACTGAGTCATCTAAGATCCACCTCCCTATCTATCTATCTATCTATCTATCTATCTATCTATCTATCTATCTATCTATCTATCATCTATCTATCTATCTATCTATCTATCTATCAATCAATCAATCATCTAATTTATCAAATCTATCATCTATCTAAACTATCTATCATATACTGAGTCATCTAAGATCCACCTCCCAATCTATCAATTATCTATCTATCTATCTATCTATCTATCTATCTATCTATCTATCTATCTATCTATCTATCTATCTATCTATCTATCTATCATCTATCTATCTATCATCTAATTTATCAAATCTATCATCTATCTAAACTATCTATCAATTATATACTGAGTCATCTAAGTTATCCACCTCCTAATCTATCAATTATCTCTCTCTCTCTCATCTAATTTATCAAATCTGCCATCTATCTAAACTATCTATCAATCATATACTGAGTCATCTAATTTATCCACCTCCTTATCTATCTATCTATCTATCTATCTATCTATCTATCTATCTATCTATCTATCTATCTATCTATCTATCTATCTATCTATCTATCATCTATCTATCTATCTATCATCTAATTTATCAAATCTATCATCTATCTAAACTATCTATCAATTATATACTGAGTCATCTAAGTTATCCACCTCCTAATCTATCAATTATCTCTCTCTCTCTCTCATCTAATTTATCAAATCTGCCATCTATCTAAACTATCTATCAATCATATACTGAGTCATCTAATTTATCCACCTCCTTATCTATCTATCTATCTATCTATCTATCTATCTATCTATCTATCTATCTATCTATCTATCTATCTATCTATCTATCTATCTATCATCTCTCTCTCTCTCTCTCTCTCTCTCTCTCTCTCTCCCTACCTACCTACCTATCTAATCTACATCTAATTTATCTAATTTATCTTATTTATCAAATCTATCCTATCTAAACTATCAATCATATACTCTATCATTTAAGTTATTTACCTCCTAATCTATCAATCATCCATCCATCCATTGATCTATCTTGACTCAGCCTGCCATCCTCGATAAAATGAGGACACCAGGATGTTGGATACAATATGCTACTCTGTAAACCGCTTAGAGAGGGCTGTGAAGCGGCATATAAGTCTAAGTGCTATTGCTATCTATCTATCATGTATACCTGCCTTTATTAGTTTGACAAATAACTCAAGATGGCAAACCCATCCAAAACAGCTTCCTTCTCCTGCTTTCCCCACAACAGGAAGCCTATAAGGTGAGTGAGGCTGAGAGAGAACGATTGGCCCAAAGTCACTCAAGTGTTAACAGATTAACAGAGTTGGAAGGGACCTTGCAGGTCATCTAGTCCAACCCCCTGCCCAAGCAGGAGATCCTACAACTGCCTCTACCTACGATCGAACTCACAACCTCCTGCTTGTGAGGCGAGAGCTCCACCTCTAGGCCACAGCAAAAGTAGATTTCAAAACACAAGGTTCCTCCAGCTTCCTTGATCTTCTAAAGAAAAAAAAAGGTCACAGAATTACACAGGAATTCCCCGTTCCACGATCTTTATTCAGTTGGAGATTCGAAGTATTTTGAGTTTGCCCTGTGAAGACATCCTCCTCTGTTTTCACCTTCTCAGGTAACCCCAAAGCATTGACCAACTTCTGCAAATGTTCTCTCGGCTCATTTTTAGCAAGGCTATAAATACCTCACCCAATGGGATTTCCTCCCCCCTCCACACTGCCACCTGCTTTGCTCAAACTTCGATCTGAAACCCTATATGCTTCCTCGGAGATTCTGCTTGTCCTTGGGGGGAAAAAAGCAGGAGAAAGTCCAGGGGAACCAAAATAGATGGAATATATTAGGGGACGCAGTGGCTCAGTGGCTAAGACGCTGAGCTTGTCGATCAGAAAGGTCGGCCGTTCAGCGGTTCGAATCCCAAGCACCCCGTAACGGAGGGAGCTCCCGTGACTTGTCCCAGCTTCTGCCAACCTAGCAGTTCGAAAGCACGTTAAAAAATGCAAGTAGAAAAATAGGGACCACCAAGCGCTCCGTGGCACGGGACCTAGTTATCTGCGAGATCGCATCCTGCCCCACACATCCCTTCGACCGATTCGCTCCCACAGAGAGGGGCTTCTCCGGGTGCCGTCCACTAGGCAATGCCAGCGGGCGACGCCCAGGGGAAGGGCCTTCTCTGTGGTGGGCCCAACTCTCTGGAACGACCTACCCCCCAAACTCAGAACAACCACGGACCTCCGCTCCTTCCGCCAAAAGCTGAAGACCCACTTCTTCCATCAGGCCGGCCTGGCCTAATCTACCTTTCCAGCCTTTAGTCTGAATATTTAAACTGTTTTCATTGGGTTTTTAAGGGGTTTAGTTTTTAAGGAGTTTAGGTTTTTTAGCGCAGGGTTATAGTTGGTTTAATTCGATTTTATATATTTATAATGGTTCTATGTTTATACGCTTTTTAATTTCCTGTGCACCGCCCCGAGTCCCTTTGGGGAGAGGGAGCGGTCTACAAATTAAACTGGCTGATTGATTGATTGATTTGGTGGGAAGGGAACAGCGTTCCGTGCGCCTTCGAGCGTTGAGTCATGCCGCCCACATGACCACGGAGACGTCTTCGGACAGCGCTGGCTCTTTGGCTTTGAAACGGAGATGAGCACCGCCCCCTAGAGTTGGGAACGACTAGCACACATGTGCGAGGGAGACCTTTACCTAAATTAGCAAAGGAGGAGAAATATTCAGCAGGCCTTTCTCTTCCCGCATCCGCTCATATGTGTGGCTTACATCTTCCTGCCCTTTGGGTGAAAAATGTCAAAAGCGTATCTTAAAATTAAAGCTGGATTTCACCTTTAACTCAGTACTTGTAACTAATCTTGCATATTATGGAATGAAAAGGTCAACGTGTAAACACAGAGGCCTCTGATTTGCAATTATTAGCCAGAGAAATATAATTGGGGCAAGGGGGATGGGGGTGGGGACGACTAAGGACTTGACTTGGCCATCCACTTTTACCATGGAATTACTTCTCTGTGTCGCTTGCTGAAATTCCAACACTGAGTGGTTGGCTACGCCATAATGGGATTTGCTTGATTCTGGCTTGTCATGGTGAATGGACCACCCAGCTACAACGGTTAAGAAACCACAGATGTTTGAAATCGCTGTTTCAAAGCCGAAGAGCCAGCGCTGTCCGAAGACATCTCCGTGGCCATGTGGCCGGCATGAATAAACGTCGAAGGCGCACGGAACGCTGTTCCCTTCCCACCAAAGGTGGCTCCTATTTTTCTACTTGCATTTTTTACGTGCTTTCGAATGGCTAGGTTGGCAGAAGCTGGGACAAGTCACGGGAGCTCACTCTGTTACATGGCGCTAGGGATTCGAACTTCCGAAGGTGGCTCCTATTTTTCTACTTGCATTTTTTACGTGCTTTCGAACGGCTAGGTTGGCAGAAGTTGGGGACAAGTCACGGGAGCTCAACTGCTGAGTTTTCTGATCGACAAGCTCAGCGTCTTAGCCCCTGAGCCACCTTAGTACTCCAACATAAGTCCTCCAACATAAGCACTGTAATTTTATTCTCTTATTGCACGATCGATCTGCAAAACCTTTTCGCAGAATAAGTCTCTCAAGTGGCTCATCTACTGTCAGCACTTGTGTGATAGTTTCACGGGACGGCACGTTGCCTCATTTTAAAGCCTCCGATTTACAAATGGATCAAGGGCCCAGAAATTCTGGGAAGAACAATTAAAACAAGAGCTTATTATCAAAAGATTTGCAAAGCTCCCCCCCCCCCCTACTCCATAAATCAACCGCTTCATAATTGCTTCCTTTCCTTTTTGGCCAAAAGGCCGGAAAAGGGACCCATATTCATAAATCAAAAACCTTAAATATTGATTTGTACCCTTCGCAAAGAACAAACGCTTGGAAAGTTTTGTTAACCTTGCAACCTTGGGGAAATCTGCAACGGTGCAAGGGTTTTTTTTCCCTATTTTTTTTAAAAACCTGTTCACAATTCTTATTGCTTTTGACCTGTGACGGTTACAGATGGTCTTTTCTCCCTAACAAAGCGACTGAGAAAGAATGAGTCATATCAGGGCCGCCGAATTGCAGCAGCCCACCAGCCAAGGATGAAATTTTGCCATTCATGCTTTGCTCTTCCTGTTGAAGGATCAAACCTTGACCTCTGCTTTTCAGAGCATGCCTTCTTTTAGAAGGGGACAAAAAATAATAAATAACATCCCGTTATCGTTAACTTGAATGCGTGGGGGTTGAAAAATGCTTCCGTGGAAAGAACCTGCATCTGGGTGTAAATAATACCTCCGTGTTTACACAGAGGTAACGTGTCAACTTGCAAAGCGTTACCATGACTATTAGCAAGTTGACATTGGAGGGAGGATTCCATGCACACCTTCGGCCAGAGTCGGATCTCATATTTCTACAACCTCGTTGGTGGATATGATTTATGACACAGACTGAGGGAGGGGAGAGTTAGGGGTAAAGTGCAAAGACCGTTAACCGGAAATCACTTTCGGCTCCGCAGAAGAACATGCCAGAATGTTGATCCTAATAAACGACTGGATTTCTTTTGAACTTTGTCTCGAGGCTCGTAAATTAATTAGGTCATCTTTTGGAAGCTTCACATAACGTTTCTTACAAGCAACCCCCCCCCCCCCCAAAGATCAGCTGTGGCCAAAGAGTTGCCAAGGGAGGTTGACTTCCATTCATAAAACTCTGTTTCTTCATAAAGCAAGTGATGATGGCAGGGGTAGGAACATACAGCCGGTTTGGACTGGCTTGGGCGAACCGATAGTGGTGACCTGCGGGTGGGCCGAGGTCTGAACAACATAAGCAAATACCCTCACCCAAGATCAAAAAAAGGTAGGGTTAGCCCTCAGCCACAATAGGAACTGCCCAACAAGCCTCTTCATTCCATCAGCCAAACCTCAACCAAACTCAGCTCAAACAAACTCCTAGGATTTGTACATGGCCCCCTGGGAGTCTTGACAACAGCCAATAGAATATATGTTCTTGCGCAGGAACAGGAAGCTCAAGTGCAAAGCCCAAGAGAAGGTATAAAAACCCCTCACTCTCAACTCCATGTGGTCAGCTGCACCAGAATCACACGTGTTTGGTAGCTCTGCTTCCATCAATAAATGGACCCTCTTTCCAACCAGCCTCCAGCCTCCATTTTGTCTCCTGTGCCTTTCTCCCATTGGAATTGAACCAGATGGATATTTCTTCCTATTCACGGGTGGTGGGATACGACCAGTACGCCCCGGTATGGGCATACCAGTGCCTGCTGGGAACACCAGGTACCGTTCCGGTACAGTACTCTGGAGGGCCCGCCAGCCTGCCCACTCTCCTTACCGCTATTTGAGCCGATCGGGGCATTTGCGCACGGAGCCTGCGCAACACTCCATCGAGCAGCTGGAGCGTCGCAGGCAGTGGGGCCCGCATTTGCATGCTGCCCGCATGTTTGTGACGGGCGCCCGGATCTGGAACCCGCCACTGCGACACACTCTTATCCAAATTATCAAAAACTCTTATCCAAATTACCACCTAGCATGCATCACTTAACTTCTCAAATGAAGTTAAGTTCCCCCCAATTGTTACGAGCCCAAGAAAATCCAGGGATAAAGCAGCCGAGACAATAGAACGGTAAGGATGTCGTGTGCTGGGTCTCGCGCCTGATCTTATTAACCAGATAACTGCGAGTAACAACCGAACTGGGATCGGAATGCCGTTTTTAAAATGAAATAAAATCAAAAGCTCCACAGCATGCTCTTTGGGAACTCCCAATGGTGAGATCATCTCTAAGCAATAGCCTTTAGTAGACATGCTTAATTCCCGTGGTTAATTTCAGAAGCTTAAAGCCGACGCTAGGCTGCCTTTCTAAAAAGAAAGCTTAAGAGATAGAAATGAGCACGACGGAATGCAACAGACGGTCTCAAATTGGAACGATGTTCATGTTTGGGGATAGTTGTTCTGTCTCCCAAATGTTTTGATTAATTAATACAATACAATAGCAGAATTGGAAGGGACCTTGGAGGTCTTCTAGTCTAACCCCCTGCCTAGGCAGGAAGCCCTATACCGTTTCAGACAAATGGCTATCCAACATCTTCTTAAAGACTTCCAGTGTTGCGGCATTCACAACTTCCGGAGGCAACTTCTGTTCCACTGATTAATTGTTCTAACTGTCAGTAAATTCCTCTTTAGTTCTAAGTTGCTTCTCTCCTTGATGAGTTTCCACCCATTGCTTCTTGTTATACCCTCAGGTGCTTTGGAGAATAGCTTGACTCCCTCTTCTTTGTGACAGCCCCTGAGATATCGGAACACTGCTATCATGTCTCCCCTGGTCCTTCTCTTCATCAAACTAGACCTACCCAGCTCCTGCAACCGTTCTTCATATGTTTTAGTCTCCAGTCCCCTAATCATCTTGGTTGCTCTTCTCTGCACTCTTTCTAATGTCGGAAGCATTTCAGACACAAAGATTCGACAATCGAATTGCCAAACTGCTGAAGTGGCCTGCAGTACTGCACTCTAACCACTACACTACCAAATATTTATAAACAGTAGAGCTCCCTGCAACCACTGCAATGCCACTGTCGTATTTTAGGCATTTTTAAAAAAATATATTTTTCACTGCATTATTCATTTTAAAACGAACTGGTGCTCCATCGCCAGGGAAACCCTACATTTTAAAGAAATAAAAAGCTTATTATGTTAAGCAAATACTTTCAAGGAGGCATTTCCTTAATAATGCTGAGTACTCAAGCATGCACAGTATTAGCCATATTTTATGTCTCTGATTTAGCAGACTGGGGATTTAATAGCTTGAAGCATCTTTTTTTTTCTCTCTCCACGTGCTAAGAATATATTCGGATGCACACAAGGCATTGTTCTAACAGGCTGTTCCTCTCTTCGCGACATCGGCTGATGGCAATGCGTAAGGCATAAATAGCCACCACCCGACTCCTGAACAGCCGGGCTGATTAATCCATTTAAATTACCCTGCTGAGAAGGCCCAGGGTTCAGTTGTGTTAGGGGTAAAAAACACCCCCGTTGGGGAAAAAACAGGCGGAATAATGCAATACACCGGACAGCAAGAGATACGTTGCTTAAACCACACAAAAACTCTACAACACTGATAGTAGAAAAAATAAATAGTCTTTACTCTTGATGTAACTAAAATACTTCTTCCAAACAGTGATACTAACTCCTCTAACAATAAGCAGTCCTTTACCAAAAACACAGTTATCTTACAGTCAGTCAAAACAATGATACTTCTTCCGTCTTCAGCTCCTCCTCAGTGGCAATCAGGAAGCAAAGGAAAGCAAAAGGGATGAACTGTGTTTCCAGCGGCCTTTTATGATTGAGCTGGGAAGCACAGCCAATCAGATTCCGCATAGTCCTTAAAGTTACATATACTCTTTAAGAACCTTGGCTTATATATATTGTCAACCCAACATCAGGATAATTATCCTAACAAGTTGTAGGAAGTAAGCCCCAAAAGGACAGTGCCGGAAACCTCACAGCACCAGAAACCTCAGAAAACAGGGCCAAGAGCCCTTCCCCCTTTAAGAAAACCAAGAAGCACCAACCGAAAGGAAAACTCAAAGCCGCCACAAAAGTAACAGAAACAGCCAACCCAAAGCTTAGCGAAAGACCATACTGTTGTGGCTCACCGGCAGCCAGTGGAGCTGGCAGCAGAGTGAGGAGGTTGGAGAGGAACATGGGCCAGTCCTGGAGGCTGGGGAAGGCTTGGACGAGGGATCTGTGCCGGAGGCAGAGAGCAGTGAGGCAGAAGAACAGCTGGAGCCTGTTCCCAGAGTGCGCATGCGCAGAGCTGCCAGAAGACCAGAACAACCAAGAAAGCAGGGCAGGGTCAATTTCGGAGTAAAACCACACCTTAGAGGTGATTGACCTCTCCCAGAGGAAACAAAAGAAGAGCGAATGGGGAGGGGGCTTTTGCAGGAAACAATTTGTTCCTTCGGTCATTTTCAAGCGTGGAAAGTTCTGTTTGTGAATCTGAGACTCTGTGCCAAGTGTTGCCTTGCCCTGCGTTTGGAAACTAGTTTATCTGACAGCTCTCCAAGCGAGATAAGGTTCGTGTTGATAAATATTCCTTTGGAAAGACTGTTTGCTAAAGCCTTGCTGACTGCGAATGAAACTCTAGCTTAGAGTTTAGACCTTAGGCGCGACACAGCTCCTGCCAATTAGTAAATGGATGTTGGGTTTTTATTAAGGGAATTTTAGCGCAGGCTCTTAATTTAATTCTTTTTAATGATATTATTGTATTTGTTGTTATTTATTGTGATTTTGAATTTCCTGTGCACCGCGCTGGGTCCATCTTGATGGAGATAGGCGCGGTATACAAATCGAAATAAATTGAAATTGAAATTGAAAGGAATCCACAGCCGTGTAAATAAAAGGAGTTTTGCAGGGATCAAGACTTTGCTAAGACTTTGCTTCTTGCTTTCTAAGGAAGCCGGGGTCAGAACACATACCATCTCCCAGCTCACCCTTCCTTCTCCCTTAAGGACCTCTGCCCAAAGGCCTTGGGGGTCACACACACACCCCTCTGAGTGTTGCACCTCCACATAGGAATGGTTTCCTGGAATAGCTCCGTTCTTGAGCATCACAAGAGAAAGAAGAAAACGGTTTCGCTTCCCGTTAATATAAACGTTCAGGTTTTTTGCAGGGATGATCCTGACAGCCACCGAGTGGCGGCTCAAAGTGGAAGCGTTCGTTTGTTTGGCATGAAAAGGAAAAGACAGGGGTGTCAAAATGGAACTTAAGCCTGCTTCTCTCTGTAGAAGCTCAGCTTTCTGCAGGTTTGGATGGCTTCAAGAAGAAGAAAAAAA
Organism: Rhabdophis nuchalis; assembly: GCA_039707465.1. Lineage (NCBI taxonomy): Eukaryota > Metazoa > Chordata > Lepidosauria > Squamata > Natricidae > Rhabdophis > Rhabdophis nuchalis. Next base: position 26,308,701 of record CM077652.1, on the reverse strand, counting down.
GCCTTCATCTGGCCCTGAATTACAAATACGAATCACGATATATATATTTTTTCTTTTAAAAAAAATCCCTTTTTAATGGTCCTTAGAGTCAAAGAGCAGAAAAAAGACACGAATCTTCCAGGAAGGGGTGGGGGGTGGGGGGAAGCCTTGGAGGAAAAGTGGCAATCAGGAACCAAAGAAAAGCAAAAGGGATGAACTGTGTTTCCAGCTGCCTTTTATGATTGAGCTGGGAAGCACAGCCAATCAGATTCCACATAGTCCTTAAAGTTACATATACTCTTTAAGAACCTTGGCTTATATATATTGTCAACCCAACATCAGGATAATTATCTTAACAAGTTGTGGGAAGTAATAAATTCCTAATAAGAACTAATGAGACGAGGGAGTTTTATAAAGATGCAGCATCTGCAGGTGGGAAAAAAAAGAAAAATACGCCTGAACGGAAAACGATAAAGGAGATTCAGAAACGGAGAGGTTGAACGTTTAGACAGGTGGCAAAGAATCCTTTTTTTGGCACGGGCTGAGCTGGGCATGAGAGGAAACGAAGGATAACAGAAACAGAAGAACAGAGTTGGAAGGGACCTTGGAGGTGTTCTAGTCCAGCCCCCCTGCTCGTGCAGAAAAGCCCAAGGTGGTGATGGCAAACCTGTGGCATGTGTTAGGGATGTAATCCTAGTGTTGGGTTGGCAATATATATATATATAAGCCATGATTGGAATATGGTTATCTGTAACTTTAACTGCTACAGTGAGAGGTGATTGGCTGCTGCTTCCTCAATCAGCCATAAGAGGGAGCCAGAATCACTGTTAGACGCTGATCTCTTGGATGAAGACTCTGTATGTCGGTTAGATCAGCAAAAGCAAAGAGAATCGTGAGTTGAGCAACTGTAAGCCAACTGTTTGAGTAATAGACTGTATTTGATTCAGGACTACTTAGCACTTGTTTGTGAAGAAGTGTATCTTACTTTATTTTTCCACCGCAAGTAAAAGTCTACTTGTTTTTACCATCAGTGTCTGTGACTGTGAGCGTGGATACCTAGCGACATATCTCTTGCTACATTCGGTTGCACAATTCCGGTCTCCTAACGCAGATATGCTAAACAGCATGCATGCCACAGGGGGCATGTCAGCTGTTGCCCCAACCTAGTTTCACCATGCAGGCGTGCGCGCCTCCCGCCGGCCAGCTGATTTTTGGGTCTCTGCCACGCATGCGCGGAGGGCATGTGCCCTCCCCCTCTGTGGCCTGTTTTTGCTCCACAGGAGGCTGCAGGAAGGCCTACTAGGCCAAAAATGGGGCACAGGAGGGTCGCATCACATGCACGGGGGGAGGGGGGATAAAGGAAGGTCATGTGTGCATGTGCAGGGATCGGGGGCTCGTGCATGCATTGCATTATGGATGCGGGCTTTCGGCACCACTGTCCTAAAGGATACAGGTAGTCCTTGAGTTATGATCGTAGTGGAGTTTACAATACAATACAATAGCAGAGTTGGAAGGGACCTTGGAGGTCTTCTAGTCCAACCCCCTACCTAGGCAGGAAGCTTATACCGTTTCAGGCAAATGGCTATCCAACATTTTCTTAAAGACTTCCATTGTTGGGGCTTTCACAACTTCTGGAGGCAAGTTCTTCCACTGATTAATAGTCCTAACTGTCAGGAAATTTCTCCTTAGTTCTAAGTTGCTTCTCTCCTTGATTAGTTTCCATCCATTGCTTCTTGTTCTGCCCTCAGGTACCTTGGAGAATAGCTTGACTCCTCTTCTTTGGGGCAGCCCCTCAGATATCAGAACACTGCTATCATGTCTCCCCTGGTCCTTCTTTTCATTAAACTAGACCTACCCAGTTCCTGCAACCGTTCTTCATATGTTTTAGCCTCCAGTCCCCTCATCCTCTTGGTTGCTCTTCTCTGCACTCTTTCTAGAGTCTCCACATCTTTTCTACATCGTGGCGACCAAAACTGAATGCAGGATTCCAAGTTTGCACATCACGGTCATAACTCTTGATGGTTGTAAGGCAGGCTGGTCATTTGACCGACCTGATTTTAATATTTGTGTGTGTCAATGGGACGACTCTAATAAAATGGAACTTTGAGGAACGTCAAGCCTCGGAGTCTCCTTGCGTTGGGGGTGTCACTTGGAACCCTGACATTAACCCGAATCTCCTTCAACTACGCTAACCAGCTATTCCCGCACTCCCCCTGACTTCTTGGCTCTCCGGGCCCAACAATTACCTTGTTTCCGATGGCTTTTTTGGGTGGGAAGTTAAAGCTTCGGACTTGGTGGTACCTCATCTGCAACTTGTGGTGAAGGCCTCGGAATTCCGTGTATCTTCGGTAAACATTCCATTCGTCATCTTTTATCCTGATGTACAGCTGTCAGAAGGAGAGAGACGAGATCAGTCGGTTTTATCCCAAACCAGGGTACGATATCAAGATATTAAATCAGTGGTAGTCAACCTGCTCCCTACTGCCCATTAGTGGGCGTTCCAACTTTCATGGTGGGCGGTAGGGGGGTTTTGTCCGATACTGAAGCACTTTCCCCTTTTTTTAATTTAATTGACTTCCCCTACTTTATAAATCACCATGACGGTGGAACCGGTGGGCGGTGAGAAAATTTTACTACTAACAGAGATACAAAAGTGGGTGGTAGGGATAAAAAGGTGGACTACCCCTGTCTTAAATGGACAAGGATACCAAGCTGGCAACATTTTCCCCGGAACAACGACCCAAATATTTCGTTGGCATTGTGCTTTTTATTATTTTTACAAATCACCAGTGATTCGGGAGAACCGGTAGCTCTGATGATCAGCGGAGAGCGAACCGGTTCGCTCCAACCAATACTCACCTACCGTATTTTCTGGAGTATAAGACGCACCTTTTTTCCCTCAAAAAAGAGGCTGAAAATCTGGGGGCATCTTATACACCGAATACAGAATTTTTTTGCCTTCCAAAACCACACCCCTTCACCAAAATGGCTGTGAAGAGCCTTTAGGAGCCTTGCAGAGTACTCCTGGGAAATGAATGAAAAACGGGCCGGTTTTTGCTCAATTTTGCCCCCTCCCCTCTAGGCCCTCTAAGCCTCCTAAAAGCTATGCAGGCAATTTTTTTTGACAAAAAACGGGCACGTTTTCGCGAAAAAACAGGCTAGTTTTTTGCTAGATTTTTGGGCGGCCACCCCCCCAAGGAGCACACAGCAAGCCCCCTAAAGGCTATTCATGCATTTTGGAGGGGGGGAAACGGGCCTGTTTTCGCGGAAAACGGGCTGTTTTTGGGAGGTCTGCAGAGTGCAAAAACCTTTTTTTTAAAAAATTTGCCTCTTCAAAACTTTGGCGCATCTTATACTCCGGGGTGTCTTATACTCTGAAAAATATGGTATATTTGCTAAGAAGAGATGGACAGTCACTTGTGTGAAATGGTATAGGATTTCCTACTTGAGCAGGGAGGTGGACTAGAAGATCTCCAAGGTCCTTTCCAGCTCTATTCTTATTGACTGATTCATTGATTGATCAATTGATTGGAATACTGACAATCGTTAATACATTGATACCAAGCAGGACAAACATTAGAAGCATGCCCTAAATTAGAAGTTGATGATAGAAGAAATAAGAAATCTGCTTTAATTTATTTCAAATTACTAGTGATTTGGGGCTTTGTTTTGTTTTCTATAGGGACTGTTGAGATTCAGGAAATCATTATTTTATGATAAGTATAAGTGCTCCCAAATTTCTGCTCACTTGACAGCTGAAATTCCCTGATTGCTAAATGCAACTGTCACTAATGTCTATGCTATTAATTTTGAGCCTGAACAAAACACTAAGATCTCTGCAACAACTAGGCAAGTTCAGAAATGTGTGTTGTGGCTGTTAGCAACTCTGGGTTCAGAACCAGTGTTACAACTCTGGTCCCGTAACCAGTGTTAGGGATAACAAACATCCCCGTTTGAAAATTAATGCGGAATAGTGTAATACACCGGACAGTAAAGAGATACGTTGCTTTAACCACAAACAAACTTTTAAAACAGTGATAGTAAGAAAATAAATAGTCTTTACTTTGTAGCAACTGTGTTCCTGAGCTTCCTTTATGGTAGAGCTGAGAAGCACAGCCAATCAGAATTCAACACGGTTCTTAAAGCTACATATACTCCTTAAGAACATAGGCTTATATTGTCAGGGTGTGCATGCGCAGAGCTGCCAGACAAAGGGAACAGCTGAAGAACAGGGGTGGACTTGGGAGTAAGGCCACAGGTGGACAATGAATGGCCCCTCCCAGAGGAAATAATAGAGGAGCAAAAGGGGAGTGGAGTTTGCAGGAGACCATTAGTTCGCTTCATTGGTTCGTGACTCTCCGAGACTCCTTGCCATGTTTTGCAGGTATCAGCCTGGCAGCTCTCCAAGCCAGATAAGGTCTGTGACCGTAAATCCTCCCTTCAAAGACTTTGCTGCATGTGAATGAGCAGAATTCACAGACAATGAATAAAAGGGTTTGCTTCAGGCTCTTGGGAAGCCTCGGTCGGAACAGGTGCAGTCCAATCCAGGCGCAGGGTTGTAGTTTCGGCATCTCTTCGGTAGCATCCGGTTGCCCAGAGCGATTCCAAATTATTATGGATGAATATCGCAGCTCTGAAAGATTTCTGCACTCTTGCGCCGTGGTTTTCAATCTTTCCTATCTGAAGGCTTATAAATCATTTTCTCAACCACCTGGCTCCCACGAGGATGGAAATAAAAAAAGGCAACTTCGTTCCAGAAGAACATAGATGTGTGGAGAGGCAGCCTTTAGGTATGAGATTTATCAAGCGTGGTAGGTTTTAAGGTCGTAATAAATGGGAATATTTCCACGTCCAGCACTATTGTGACTGTCATGGAGTTAAGTGAGAGACATTATTTGACGTTAAGTTAGCCTGGTAGGCTTTTGCCCAAATAGGATCCCAACTGGATAAGTAGATTAACATATTTTTATTTACAAATAAACGACGAGAAGTCTCTACGGATATAAAGCGCTCCATGGCTCGGGACCTAGCTACCTGCAGGATCGGATCCTGCCTCACACATCCTCACGGCCGATTCGCTCCCACAGAGAGGGACTTCTCCGGGTGCCGTCCACTAGACTTTGTCAGCGGGCGACGCCCAGGGGAAGGGCTCTCTCTGTGGCGGGCCCGGCCCTCTGGAACGACCTTCCCCCCGACATTAGAACGACCACGGACCTCCGCTCCTTCCGCTTGAAATTGAAGACTCATCTTTTCCGCCTGGCCGGCCTAGGGTAGTCTCTCTCTCTATGGGTTTTTAAATGTATGGGGATTTTTAGTTAATGGGATTTTAGCACAGGAATTAATTTAATCTGTTTTTAATTTTGTTATGTATGTTGTATATTTATTGTTTTTACTTCCCCTGTGCACCGCCCCGAGTCCCTGTGGGGAGAGGGAGCGGTCAATAAATTTGGTCAATAAATACAATAAATAAATATAAGGTGAAGGGCCCATTAAAAAGGTCATGAAACACTTTCATATTTGGTAGTATGGGTTTGGGGGTTTTTTGGTACATTATTATGAGTTTTCATGTTCCTGAAGTTCAAATCTTTGTGGAGCCTTTGAATTCAGTTGGTTTGAACTAGTTCTTATCAGAAACTGCATTCCACCTGGAGAACGTCAATCTTACTTCAAAGACCTAGAAAGTAGAAACTCTAGAAACAAGAGGAGCAACCAGGAAGATGAGGGGACTGGAGACTAAAACATACGAAGAACAGTTGCAGGAACTGGGCATGGCTAGTCTAGTGAAGAGAAGGACCAGGGGAGACATGGGAACAGTCTTCCAATATTTGAGGGGCTGCCACAGAGAGGAGGGGGTCAAGCTATTTTCCAAGGCACCCAAAGGCCAGACAAGGAACAATGGATGGAAACCGATCAAGGAGAGATTCAACCTGGAAATAAGGAGGAATTTTCTGATGGTGAGAGCAATCAACCCATGGAACAGAAGTTGCCTTCAGAAGTTGTGGGAGCTTCATCCCTGGAAGCTTTCAAGAAAAGACTGGACTGCCATTTGTCAGAAATAGTGTAGGGTCTCCTGTTTCGGTAGGGAGGGGGTTGGACTAGATGACCTACAAGGTCCCTTCCAACTCTGTTAATCTGTAACATTTCAGCTTTCTTTAGATTTATTGCAAACTTAACCAACTGGGACTTTCTAAGGGCTACGTTTCTTCATTATTAATACTCTCCTTCTGTTTTCCTAGCTCTCTTTCCTCTTTTAAAAAGTGTAATGTGACCTATTGCTCTGTATATTAAAAAAAAAAACCTGCTAAAGTAATTGTTTTAGCTAAATCATTAGTTTATCGGTGGCCAGACACAGTTAAGAGTTTTTTTGGGTTTTTTTTTTACTGTCTGGCGTTTAGGGCTTGTGTCTCCTCGGGTCTTAGAAGCCTAATATTTATTTTAAATTACTTCTTGTATTAGGAAGGGCATTTCCTTCCTTGTTTTACTAAAACATCATCTATTTCACGTTTCAACAAGCTAGAGCTGCATTCTCACATACCGTTTGCCTATCAAATTGCATTTCTCTGCCAAGATTTATAAAACTAATTGCCTATAAAATCTGAGGGAAGGAGCTTTCCATTTCAAAGAGCCAAATTGGTTCCTATATATGTTCCTTCTTCCTTTTTTAAATATCTAATTACCACTTCATAATTCATGCTTATGTTTGTCAATTACGAAGAGATTACCTGAGCCAACATTACTCTCATCCTAAATTGCGATGCATCCTTGTGGGTGGGGTTTTTTTATATGTCAGTGTCCTTGTTGCTTAGTTAATTCCAGTTGAAATCATGACCATATATATATATATATATTATATATTAAAGAAGGTTCTAACAAGGAGGGGGGGGGGTAATGTAAATTTAAAGAAAAAGGAAGGGAAGAGAAATAAGTGAATAGAAATTGAAGGAAAAAAGTATAAATGCATTTCTATTTTATCCTCTCTTAAGATTATTTCATGGAGCCTTTCTTTCCATTTTTTAGCCTTTCTAACCATCAGACCAGTGGTGGGTTTCTGCAGGCTCGCACCTACTCGCGAGAGCCGGTTGGTGAAATTTAGAGAACCGGTGAGAGGGGGTTCCACCGGCGTACCTGGAAGTAAGTCTGGCCCGCCGCTGCCAGTGACCCAACGGGAAGGAAAGGAAAGGAAAGGAAAGGAAAGGAAGGAAGGAAGGAAGGAAGGAAGGAAGGAAGGAAGGAAGAAAGAAAGAAAGAAAGAAAGAAAGAAAGAAAGAAAGAAAGAAAGAAAGAAAGAAAGAAAGAAAGAATTAATTTATCATCACAATTGAGTCCAAAATTTTGGTTGCTAAGCAAGAGCATTGTTAAATGAGTTTCACCACATTTTAAAAGGTGGCCACTCCCACCTTGTCACATGACTGCCAAGCCACGCCCACAAAATAGGCCACACCTACAGAGTAGGTTCTAAAAAATTTGAAACCCACCACTGCATCAGACGCAGAAATCACAAATATATGCCCTGCCCTCTTTTCTGCAAAAAGTCCCAAAAAAGATTTCCAGCCACTGACAAATCTATACAGGTACAGATTAGGTGAAACAAGACTCAACGGCGGTAACTGTGTGATAAGATCTTGACATCTTAGCGGACAATCGCTTAAATATGAGCCAGCCGTGTGTGGCAACAGCCAAAAAACCCAACACAGTTCTAGGCTGCATTAACAGAGGGATAGAATCAAAATCATGTGAAGGGTTAGTGCCGCTTTATAAGGCCTTGGGAAGGCCACATTTGGAAATCCTGCATCTAATTTTGGTCACCACAATATAAAAAAGACGTTGAGACTCTAGAAAGTGGGCAGAGAAGAGCAACAAAGATGATTAGGGGACTGGAGGCTAAAACGGAAACAGGCTCCAGCTGTTCTTCTGCCCCACTTATCTCCAACTCAGAAGGCAGCTGATAACTGTCAGACGGCCCTGGCCCCCTCTCTGCCTCCGACACAGAGCCCTCCTCAGAGCCTTCCCCAGCCTCCAGGACTGGCCCAGGTTCCTCCCCAACCTCCTCATTGTCCGAATCTGCCGCCAGCTCTGCTGGACGCTGTCGGGCCACAACACTGATATTCTGTTAATACATCAATCAATAAATCACACCCGCTTCAGAAAATCTGGGTTTCTTTCCTAGTTTCCAAGTAAGCCAGCTATTCAAGGCATTGCAACTTTAAATGAATGTAGAGATGGCTCATTGAACACAACAGGGTTTGTTCCCAGGCCCATCAAGCCCAGAGCTGCAATCTGAAATAATATCTTCGCTTAGAATTAGTAATTTCTGTTGGAGGTAACAAAGATGATCTCAACGACTTTATTCCTTGGAGATCAAAGAAACGTACTAAGCTTTCCCATATTTAATTTTATCGGGGGTAAAGGTCCTAGGAGAAGCTCATTAAGAAGGGGGGGAAAAAGGATAGTAAAACGATGCTCATTCTTTTTTGGTTTGTTTTAAGAAGAAAAAAAACAACCAGGTAAAACCCTGAGCGCCTTACAAGAGAAATGAATAAATATTTCTACCGTCTCTTAAAAATTAAATTACAGTGTATTGGGATCCTTAATTACTTAACAACAGGTTATGGCTTAATATGCAACACTGAACTCCATGATTCACCAGCACTGTGATTTTCTCAGTAGTGGATTACGTTGTTGTTTTTTTAAAAAGAAGACAGGATTTGTGTTTAAAAACCTGATTAGGAGAGAGAGAAAAGGCAAAGTAAAACATATGAAGAACGTTTGCAGGAACTGGGAAAAGTCTAGCCTAACGAAGAAAAGGGGAGGGGGCGACACGATAGCATTCCCTTATTTGAGGGGCTGCCACCAAGAAGGACCTGAAGGCAGAACAAGAAGCGATCAAGGAGAGAAGCAACCTAGAACTAAGGAGAAATTTCCTCCCATTTGTGAGAACGTAATGACTCTAGGCTGATGACTCGCTTAACTCCGCCTCCCGCCAGCTCTTGATGTTGCCCGCCAGTGGCCAGCAGAGCTGGCAGCAGATTTGGACAGTGAGGAGTAAACTGGGCCAGTCCTGGAGTCTGGGGAAAAGCTCTAATGAGGGCACTGTGTTGGAGGCAGAGAGGGGGATCAAACCGTATGGCAGTTATCAGCTGCCTTCAGAATCAGACATCAGGGAGGCAGACGAACAGCTGGAGCCTGTTCCCAGTGTGCGCATGTGCAGAGTTGCCAGATGAAGGGAAGAGCTAAAGAACAGGGGTCGACTTGGGAGTAAGGCCATAGGTGGATGATGAAAGACCCCTCCCAGAGGAAATAAAAGAGGAGCAGAAGGGGAGTGGAGTTTGCAGGAGACAATCAGTTCGCTTCATTGGTTCGCGACTCCTTGCCAAATTTTGCAGAGATCGGCCTGGCAGCTCTCCAAGCCAGATAAGGTCTGTGACTGTAAATCCTCCTTTGAAAGACCTTGCTAGACGTGAATGAGCAGAAGTCACAGTCAACGTAATAATTGGTTTTTGTTGGGACCAGGAGTTTGCTTCGTGCTCTTGGAAAGCCTGTGTCAGAACAGCTCTGCCTGCTCTTCTCCTACACGCAGCTGGCAAACGGGCAACCGACTGGGACTTCATTGCGTAAAGCAAAATATTGTGTATTCAACAGACCAAGGCTGAACATTCTGCAAAGCCAAATGCAAACCACAGGATGGGCCCGTCCACTGTGCAAATCCATCACGGTATCATTTGTAATACTAACGTCTTCTAATTGCATCATTTTTCTATTAGAAGCATGGTCTGGAACTCTTGAGACCGTAAAGGGCAAATAAAGCATAGCCTATTTGTCCAGTTAATCCAGTGTTGTCTTTCCTCATTCTGCAGCGACTCCTGGGATTCTTGCAAGAGAGAGAGAGAGAGAGAGAGAGAGAGAGAGAGAGAGAGAGAGAGAGAGAGAGAGAGACAGAGAGAGAGAGACAGACAGACAGACAGACAGACAGACAGACAGACAGACAGACAGACAGACAGACAATCATTTCCTTCATTTACTACCTGAGTCTTTGCTGTAAAAAAATAATAATTACAGAACTGAACTCTTTTGACTTTTACTAAGAAAAGTACGGTATGCATCCTTCTACTAAGCTATGGTTCTTTTCCCATGGTCCTGCTTAAACCAATTTTTAACACACAGCAGCCAAATGAGCCATTGGCCTCACTCTATGGCAATGATTGGTCTTACACACGCTACAGAGACAGAAAACAAGACATGGTGGTTAGAAGATAAAGGTAAAGGTTCCTCTTGCACATCTGTGCTAGTCGTTCCCGACTCTAGGGGGCCGTGCTCATCTCCGTTTCAAAGCTGAAGAGCCAGCGCTGTCCGAAGACGTCTCCGTGGCCATGTGGCCGGCATGACTCAACACTGAACATCGTCGTTTTGTCCCATCCCTCATTTATCTTCATAAGAAGGGAGTTGGCAACTGAAACTCATTGCGTGGGACGGATTCGGTTCCTAGGACACTGGCATTGTAGAAGACAATCCAGAGAGAGCTTCCTCACAGGTGTAAGGGCTGGAGTTTCCATGAGTGCTTCCTCCTTCTGGGGTGAGAACATTTTTCAAGAGGCAAAGCCCACATTGCATTGGAACAAGAGTGGGCAGAGAAGTATTCCGGAGTATGTGGAGAAAGAGAGAGAGAAAGAAGTAGGGAGGGAGGGAGGGAGGGAAGACTGACTGATGCAGCATAAATAATGCCTTTGTTAGCAACCTATTAAGGAAGGAAGGAAGGAAGGAAGGAAGGAAGGAAGGAAGGAAGGAAGGAAGGAAGGAAGGAAGGAAGGAAGGAACGAAGGAAGGACTGATTGATGCAGCATAAATAATGGATAAATAATAGTATGATGCTTTTGTTAGTAATCTATTAAACAAGGAAGGAAGGAAGGAGAGAAGGAAGGAGGGACACTGAGAAAGAAGAAAAAGAAAGAAAGAAAGAAAGAAAGAAAGAAAGAAAGAAAGAAAGAAAGAAAGAAAGAAAGAAAGAGGAAGGAAGGAAGGAAGGAAGGAAGGAAGGAAGGAAGGAAGGAAGGAAGGAAGGAAGGAAGGAAGGAAGGAAGGAAATACTGACGGATGCAGCATAAATAATGGATAAATAATAGGATGATGGATGATGCCTTTGTTATCAATCTATTAAACAATCTTAAACTCAAAGGGCCATGTAAGAAGGCTCAGAGTTGTTCAGTCGTCAGGCTAAATCCAAGAATGACAGAAAACAATTCAGTCAGCATTCAGTTCTTCATTTGTAGACAGAATCTTGCCAGTATAAATCTATATGACTCTAATTCTAACCCATGCTGTAGACCCCAGGAGAATCTAGGAAGTGGCTCTCCAGACTCTCTATCTGCTTTCTGTCTCTGGGCTGGGCTGCCTCTTATCTCACCCCCCCACCCCCCACCCCTGACCCCTTTCCAAAATGTGCTCCTTTTTTCCTGGGCAATTGGTAATCCATCATGCCAGCTCTCCTCCGTGGGCATCCTCCCTCCCACTCAGTGATAGAAAAGCTCTCGTTGGCTTCGAACTTTCAAAACAGACCCTCCCAGCCGTGCAAGTCAAGTAGGACCTGAGCTAGGAAGGTCTGACTTGGCTAATCCTCGCCAATCCACTTGTAGGAAAGCAGACGAGCGGCAACTATTGTTACGGATATCCAGATTAATAAGAAACGGAGTGCTTCGCGACACCGTTCCGCCCCTTGTTTCTATTTTCCACGCCGGAAGACCGGAGATGGCTGGAGTTTATCAGCTGTCCCTCGTGCTGGCTTAGATGCCACTCTCATTTCCCATCAAGCTTCCTTTGACTGTTCCTTCTCTGCTAACAGCAGGGAGAGCCCATTCCCCTAATGAGCTACAGACAAAGAAGCCAAGATACCCACCGAATAAAATATACGGATATCTCTGGGGGGTGAAAAAAATCCCGGCAACGGTAGTAATCTGGTGACAATTTACATCTAAACGAGGGCGCTAGATTTCAAAGAGCCATAAAGCACAGGCAAGGCGAATTACAGGGCTATTTTCAAGCAATAAAGAGGCACCAATAAAAAATAAATTAATCTTTTAAAAAACCTGGCAGTTCTATTGCAGCGGGGAAAATTAAGAGAGATTAAAGTTATCTCCCTAATTCCGTCCCCTGCTTTAGCCAAACTAGGCGGGGGGGAAATCGATGGACTTGTTCTCTTTTTCATTCATTGGATATGTTGGCTCGGTGGCTTTAAGCCATTAAGCAAAACAAAAACCACGATCAGATATATCTTTGCTTTATTTTTATTTACTCGCTGTTGATGTCGCCCAACCAAATCTGGGAGGCTCCCCATCATCGAAAACATCGTAGATTTTAGCCAAAAATTTGCAGGATATGTTTGGGTAAAAGGTAAAAGTCCCCCTCGCACATCTGTGCTAGTCGTTCCCGACTCTAGGGAGTGGTGCTCATCTCTGTTTCAAAGCTGAAGAGCCAGCGCTGCCCAAAGACATCTCTATGGTCAAGTGTCCGGCATGACTCAACACCAAAGGCACATGGAAACGCTGTTCCCTTCCCACCAAAGGGGGTCCCTGTTTTTCCACTTGCATTTTTTAAGTGCTTTCGAACTGCTAGGTTGGCAGAAGCTGGGACAAGTCACGGGAGCTCACTCCATTAGGAGGCGCTAGGGATTCGAACCGCCGAACTGCTGACCTTTCTGATCATCTTAGCCACTGGAGCCACCGCATCCCTCTCTATGGAGAATACTTCGTCCTAAAACAGGATGTTCAAGTTTCTAGTCCATATGGGAGCCTACCAAATGACGGTTTGAAGCATCGTTCGGAACAATCTTCACACCCAGGCTGAAGGCAGGGAGAAGGGCAATTATAGAAATTTAATAAATTAAATTAAATAATTAAATTAAATTAAATTAAATTAAATTAAATTAAATTAAATTAAATTAAATTAAATTCATCCAGGATGACTGTTACACCCCTCCTGAGCAAACAGACTAGGAAGGGTGACCAGTTCAGGCTTAATTTTGATTCTCCTTCTTCAGTTTCGTCTGCTTTTCCTCCATTTCTAGTTCTCTGGGCTTTACCTCCATGACTTAACGGTGCTTAAAGCTGATTTTTTTTCCCCCACAAAGAGCTCTCATTATTTAACTTATGCAAATGATAAACAGGAATCTGGGCAGAGGGGGAAGCTCATCTGCAGTGATTTTTCAAGGACTTTTAGAAACAAACAATGACATAATGCAAACATCCCCATCGTTCTGTTGCAACAACAACTACCACTGAGGTTTGCTTGGATACATCTGCGGAAACTTGCTGGGTGTCGGAGTCCAGTTCTGACATTGGAGACCACAGGAGAAAAGAGATCGCGTGCCAAGTTACCGAATTTTTCGGAGTATAAGACGCTCCGGAGTATAAGACGCAGCTACCTTTTCGGAAGGAAAACAAGAAAAATGGCAAGAATCCAACTATGGAGTGTGGCCGGGGGGGGGGGGGGGGACAAAGGGACGTGGTGGCTCAGTGGCTAAGACGCTGAGCTTGTGGATCAGAAAGGTCGGCAGTTCGGCGGTTCGAATCCCTAGGGCCACATAACGGAGGGAGCTCCCGTGACTTGTCCCAGCTTCTGCCAACCTAGCAGTTCGAAAGCACATAAATAAATGCAAATAGCTTGACTCCCTCTTCTTTGTGGCACCCTCTGAGATATCGGAACACTGCTATCATGTCTCCCCTGGTCCTTCTCTTCATCAAACTAGACATACCCAGCTCCTGCAACCGTTCTTCATATGTTTTAGTCTCCAGTTCCCTAATCATACAATACAATACAATACAATACAATAGCAGAGTTGGAAGGGACCTTGTAGGTCTTCTAGTCCAACCCCCTGCGTGGGCAGGAACCTTATACCATTTCAGACAAATGGCTATCTAACATCTTCTTAAAGACTTCCAGGGTTGGGGCATTCACAACTTCTGGAGGCAAGCTGTTCCAGAGGTTAATTGTTCTAACTGTCAGGAAATTTCTCCTTAGTTCTAAGTTGCTTCTCTCCTTGATTAGTTTCCACCCGTTGCTTCTTGTCCTGCCCCCAGGTGCCTTGGAGAATAGTTTGATTCCCTCTTCTTTGTGGCACCCTCTGAGATATCGGAACACTGCTATCATGTCTCCCCTGGTCCTTCTCTTCATCAAGCTAGACATACCCAGCTCCTGCAACTGTTCTTCATATGTTTTAGCCTCCAGTCCCCTAATCCTCTTGGTTGCTCTTCTCTGCACTCTTTCTAGAGACCTTACAAGATCTCAGGAGGGTAGGAAAAATGGTTGTTTGATAACAAAACAGTTTTATTCAAGCTGTGTAGATCTGTGGAGTGTGGTTGTTGTTGTTGTTTTTTGAAAGTGTTTTCTATGGGACAACATAATTCTTGTTGAGGCCTTTTTTTAAAAAGGGATTTGTACTTAAAATGCAAAATTTGGGACGGGGTGGTGGTGGAATCAATGAACAGTTAACAGATCCTATTTTCATCTCTCCAGGCATTGGACAAGGTTGCCTTCTCACACCTATATTATTTAATTTATATGTTAATTATGCTATTAAAAGCTACAAGGGAGCTGCTTCCCCCCACCACCACCACCAACACACATTTTCCTTCTCTGCTGTTAACCTAGACCAGAAACTAACAGGGGGTGATACATTTCTCCTTTCTCAGAATCACACGTGCCTCTGATACGTTTTGCAAAACTGCAAATTAAAAGAGAACAGAATAAAAAGAGTTGGAAGGGACCTTGTAGGCCATCTAGTCCAAGGTGCTTGTTACCATCTTTAAATCGCTCCATGGCACGGGGCCTAGTTATTTGCGGGACCGTCTCCTGCCACACACCTCCCATCGACCGATCCGCTCCCATAGGGAGGGCCTCCTCAGGGTGCCAAGCGCCGGTCAATGCCGGCTGGCGGTGCCCAGGGGAAGGGCCTTCTCTGTGGCAGGGCCATCCCTCTGGAACGACCTACCCACCCGAACTTCGTACCATCACAGACCTTCCCCTCTTTCGCCGCTCACTCAAGACGTATCTTTTCCAGCAAGCCGGTCTAGCTTAGAGCTTAGAGTTCAAACTAAGATATTATCTTAGCTGATTAGTAAATGGATTTTATTATTATTATTGTTGTTGTTGTTGTTGTTGTTGTTGTTGTTGTTATTATTATTATTATTATTATTTATTGGACTTCTAGACCGCCCCCTCTCCCCGGAGGGGCTCGGGGCGGTGTACAGGTACAAATTAAAACCATGACAATCAATAATACATAAAACTAAAATCGAATTAAATAAACCCCTGTACAAATTTATAAAAATTAAAAACTTAAACCTTAAAACCAAATCGCAAAATTTAAAAATACAGACTGAGGTGGGAAAGCTGGAATTAGGCCAGGCTGGCTAGATGAAACAAGTGGGTTTTGAGTTTCTGGCGGAAGGAGAATTTTTAGAATTTTAATGGGAATATTTTAGCACAGGTTCTTAGTTTAATTCATTTTAGATATTATTATTATTGTATTTATTGTTATTTATTGCTGACTTTTAATTCCCTGTGCACCGCCCTGAGTCCATCCCGATGGAGAAGGAGCGGTATATAAATCGAATATAAATAAATAAATAAATAAATAAATAAAACCCTCCCCCCCTCCCCTGCCAAAGCAGGAGAAAACCCTACACCGTTTCTGACAGTTAAGGAGTTAAGGCTGCTCTGATCAGGACAGTAGAAGGGTGGATTGGACAGTTTAGCAGAGTTCCTGTTCTGTAGAGCGGGAACCATTATTATTCCTTAAATCCTGAATCTGGGGATTCGGAACACATTTGGTGGCCTTCTGAGCCACCAGGCGCCACGAAAAAGCACTCCATGCCGTTGCCTTTCACTGATGAAATGTTATCCCGTTACAAGCAAACCGGGGTGAGGGGAGATTTGGGGAAAACTTTGCAAAAAGGGCCAGTTTGATCTGGTTGCAGACACCAGGCTAGAAACCAGATTAGTTCCACATTAGACACTAAGGCAGCTAGGTGGCTTTGGGCCAATCGCCAGGAGATAGTGTGTTCTGGTGCCATCTTAGGCATGCAAGCCAATTGGGTGGCTTTGGGCCAATCGCCAGGAGACAGTCAGTTCTAGTGCCATCTTAGGCATGCAAGCCTAAGGGAGGTTTCTTCCTATCGCCTCTACCCAGGAGAAAAGTCAGGAAGAAAACATCTGAAATCCAAACTAGGCTCGAGACATTCAAAATATGAAAAGGAAGAATAACTGAAGCCAGAATTAAATCCAAGGTTGCTTTGCTGGATTAGCCAGAAATAGTTCATCTCCAACCTTCAGCAATGCAAATTCTAGGCCTGGAGCTGTCCAGGGTACTGAAGCTTCAGCATGACATCAGCATGGATATCAGATAGTCCTGGACCTAACGGCCACTGGTTTTTTTCTGCCAGTTGAAGTGAATAACAGCACTGGGGGGGGAAATGACTTATGACCAGTCCTCACACTTATGACCATGGCAGCAACCCCACATTATCAGATGAAAGGATTCTTGGCAACCATCATGTATTTAAGGCGGTGGAAGCATCTTAGGATTCATTGGATCGTCGTTTGCGACCTTCCAAGAAGCCAAGTCAACGGAGGAAGCTGGATTTGCTTAACAACCATGCAATTCACTTAACAACTGCGGTGATTCGCTTAACGGTCCAGGGCAACTCATTTAACAATGGAAATTCTGGTTTCAACTGTGGTGATAAATCAAGGACTACCTTTACACAAAGTTCAGATGTTTTGCGTCATTTGTACTTAACAGTGCTACACTACAGCTGCTAAATTCGCAAGTAAAATCACTTATTCGCCTATGCTGAAATTTAGCCACGATATCAGGAATTATCCCCATCTGCGCTACACATACACTTGTTAAAAAAAAAGTATACCTTACAAACATACCTCTACTGTAACAGTTACTGTAGACATCCTCCCTCGAGCGATATTACAAAGAGCGTCTATGTTCCCAATAATTTATCAATGTTTGATATGTCAACACCAGCCCACTGAAGGGGACTATTGAATTTACTATAGTGTCTGTGGAAGATTTGCGGAGGAGGTGAGACCTGACGCAGAAGCAAATGAGACTGTAAACACAGATATGTCCACAAGAATTATTTGGTTCCTGCCAAAACATTAAGTAGGCTTCTGGTAGCTATCACCACCTAGAGGTTAGTTGTAAATGAAACTTTGAAGTGTCTCTCCAAGAAAGTTCAATAAAAACCTCGATTCACCCCAAAAGAAGCCCAGGAAATATTCCTAACAGCCAGGCACCAGGAACAACAGAAGCAAAAGCAAATTAAACAAGAGCAAATATAGGCTTGGGGGGAAAAAATCCAACATCCAAAGATACAGAGAAGACGCCAGACCTTCGGCCCTTAATGCTTTATTCGCCACCGAGCCAATATATGGTTTCTTTGATTTGGGCTTATTGGGCTGCAGAGCTAAGCCATTGCAGCTTATAAACTCTGAGTTATTGCTTAGCGTTGGGAGAATGGAATCCATTCTGCCTTCTTTCACAAATCACAATTAAGCAGATTGTAGTGTAATGGTTAGTAAAACAATTCCATGATAAGTTTCCCGATAAGCCAAAGGGTCGTCGTCACCCCCGGGAGGGGGGGAGGAGTTAATTTTGGTTAATTTTGTTATGTTAACCCTTATGTTATTCTCTTTTCAGGAAACGTTTTTCTTCTGAGAAGAGGCTGCCGGTTCTTTTTAGGATCTTTGACCTGCCACACACTCTCTCTCTCTCTTATTTGACTATGCTGTTTCATTGATGGGGAATAGGGAGGGGGAAATTGTACGGAGTTAGATGATAGGTAGCCATAACAAAATTCTTTCTAGAAAGCCAAGGTCATCCTTTGTCTTTGAACCTCTGCACCTGACCGGAACTGGATGGGTGGAACTGCCAGCATGGCAGTGGGGGATTGGACCATGGGATGGACTGGGGGGGGGCAAGGTCATGAACTTTCAACTGGGTGGGGGAAACCCGGAAAGCTTTCAGATTCGGGTTTCCACAGATGTACCAACATGTCTCTCTTAATAAATTGGAACTTTGAGGATTACTTTCCTTGGACTCTGATTTAATTTTGGATGATATTTGGAACACTGACCCATAGCTTAATGATCCCAGGCAACGTATAAACCAGATTGAAGGCCACATGGCATAAAGAAAGATTATCCATATTCCCTGAACTTATAGATCAACCAAGCCAAGATTTAGTGAATGGCTGCAGCCACACAATGCATAAACAGCCTTCAATCATTGTTTACGGCTTATAATGAACTTGGCCTAGACAATGCACTACATCAAAGCCAAGGAGCGCAACCATGTTCAGATTTAAAAAGCTGGACAATCCTTCCAGTAATACATCCAATTTCAGAGCAACAAAGAAATGGCAGACTTAAGTATCCAGCTGATAATCTTCTGGCTGGAAGACCAGTGGGTGACTTTGATGTTTGGGTCGAAGCCAAGGGCTTGAAGATGCCAAGTGTTTTCCCTGGGCTTAAAGTCAGCTTATCTCCAAGTACTTGCAAAACAATTTGCACACTGTCATTCCCGTAGACAAGCAATGTGGGAACACGCACGAGGAGGAAAAAAAGCAAACATTTCCCTCTCCCCCCCTACACACGCTCCTCTTATCGGTGACCCGAGGATGACAGCTTGCCAAGCCTCAAATGCGAAATGCGTTCTTGCCTCATTAAAAGAAGATAATTGCAATGCAATGGAATATGCTGGCACATATGTTTTTTTCCTGCTTAACTACCAGCGAAGTATTTTGGTTTCAATGTGGAAAAAAATAAACGACGCATAGAGGGGGGGGGGGAGGGGGGGGGTTGGAAGAGGCTTTCCTTTTCAAAGTTATCACAGGGCTGGGGGGAAAAACAAAGCGACTCACAACTGATCCTCAAACGTAACAATCATCGCAGCAGCATCCCAAACAATCAGAGAATCAACATTGGGCGCTTGGCAATCAGTATGTATTCAGTCAGTGGTAGAGGAGATCCACCCTGACTGCTCTGTAGAAGGCCAGATCCTGAAGAGGAAACTCAAGTACTTTGGCCACCTGATGAGAAGGAAGGACTCCTCGGAGAAGAGCCACATGCTGGGAACAATGGAGGGCCAAAGAAGAAGAAGGTGACATCTATCTATCTATCTATCTATCTATCTATCTATCTATCTATCTATCTATCTATCTATCTATCTATCTATCTATCTATCTATCTACCTACCTACCTACCTACCTACCTACCTACCTACATACCTACCTACCTACCTATATATCTATCGTGAGTCCCTTGGACTGCAAGGCCATCCAACCAGTCAGTCCTAGAGGAGATCCACCCTGACTGCTCTTTAGAAGGCCAGATCCTGAAGAGGAAACTCAAAGACTTTGGCCACCTAATGAGAAGGAAGAAGGACTCCCTGGAGAAGAGCCTCATGCTGGGAACGATGGAGAATAGAAGAAGAAGGGGACGGCAGAGAAGGAGGTGGCTGGATGGATGGAGTCACCGAAGCAGATGACATGAGCTTCAATGGACTCCAGAGGATGGTAGAGGACAGGAAGGCCTGGAGGAATGTTGTCCATGGGGTCGCGATGGTTCAGACACGACTTCGCAACTTAGAAGAACAAATTTTGAAAGGGGTTTTGTTTTTAGGAAGCAAAACTTCTAGCAGATTGCTCAAATTTGGCTGTCTCAGGACAGGATTGCATCCAAAACACCACGAATGTCTTCCAGTTTTAGATTTGCTTCTTGAAAACAATAGACAACTCCAACACACTGATGCATCCTGGAAGGAAACTAGAATATTCTGCTGTTTTCCAGAAAGCTTCATCTCTGGGATGCTGAGTTTTGCATACAGTTAAGTAAATGTGACCAAAAAGGAATTCTACTGCAATTTAAGTGTGAAATGAAGAAATGTTTCTAATGTGGTTGGCAATTATCTAGAGTTATCGAATCAGATTATCTCCCTATTAATATAAAGGGGAAAATGTTTCTGGTGGCCAAAATTATGTATGGCTATTTTGCAGTTTTTGTATACAATATCATTAGGATTGCTGTATTTTTCGGAGTATAAGACGCACCTTTCCCCCCCTAAAAGAGGCTGAAAATTGGGGTGCATCTTATACACTGAATGTAGCCCCACCCACTCACCAGCCCCAACTCTTTGGCCTCTGCCTCCCAGTAATTTACCTCTTTGCAGCAAATGGGGGCTTGCGGAGGCTTCAATAAGCTATAGCAATCCCTGCAGCCTGTAACAGCTGATGATCGGGAGAAATTGAAAGTGAAACTTGCTGTTTGCTCCACCAGGCAAATTGCTGGGAGGCCATTAAGACTTGTGGACTTCAACTCCCGGAATTCCTCCTCTCGCTCTTCCTCTGGATGATGGGCGGACGGGAGGGAGCTGGAGACGGTTCTAAACGGCACTGTAGTTTTGTGGAACCTCTTCCACAGAAGAGGTTAGAACTGGCAGGAACCCAACCCACCCCTGCCCGTGTGCCACCTGTGGCACGTGGGCCATAAGTTCGCCATCCCGCCAATATACAGTACTCTCGCTGAACAGAACGCTTACTTGATAAACGTGAAATGCATTTGCGGCTTTCCCACGGAGAAAGACCGAAGGGATCCAGACGTTGATGAGCGCTCGGTTTGATCTGGGAGACCAAAAAAAAATAAAAAATAGGCAAATAAATAAGTCAGTACATACAAGCCTTGCGCGGAAGTGCAAACAGGCCATAAGGCAGACCCCACTGGTAGACGCCATCAAATAATCAAAGCGCTTGGGATAAGGAACCAAATCAAGAATGCGATGGGGATGTTACAAGATGGGGAATACGTACCCCAAACAGAAAGAACCCTTGAATTATGAATTGTTTTACTTCCCCCCCCCAAAATCACTCGAATAATAATAATAATAATAATAATAATAATAATAATAATAATAATAATAATAATAATAATAATAATAATAATAATAATAATAATAATAATAATAATATAAAGGACTAGCCTTGCCCAAGTATTTATCAATAGGGGCAAAATATCCGGACCAAATAACACTAAAGGCCTATGCGACGTTGTTCCCTTCCCACCAAAAATTAATAATAATTTTTAATTTATAACCCGCTCTCTCTCCCCGAAGGGACTCGAGGCGGGGCACAGGGAATTTAAAAATACAAATAAAAACCACAAACACAATACAATGTTAAAACGAATTAAACTAACCCTGCGCTAAAATCCCATATAAAAACTAAAACTAAGCCCTAAAAACCCCTAAAAACAGTTCGATTACCCTAGGCCGGCCAAGCAAAAGAAATGTGTTTTTAATTTTTGACGGAAGGAGCGGAGGTCCGTGGTTGTTCTAATTTCGGGGGGAAGGTCGTTCCAGAGGGTCGGGCCCGCCACAGAGAAGGCCCTTCCCCTGGGCGTCGCCCGCTGGCATAGCCTAGTGGACGGCACCCCGAGAAGTCCCTCTCTGTGGGAGCGAATCGGCCGCAGGGATGTATGGGGCAGAATGCGATCCCGCAGATAGCTAGGTCCCGTGCCATGGAACGCTTTGAAGATGATAACCAACACCTTGAAGCGCACCCGAAAGACGACAGGCAGCCAATGCAGCTCGCGCAGGAGCGGTGTTACATGGGAAAACCTAGAGGTTCCCATAACTGCCCGCGCGGCTGCATTCTGGACAAGCTGCAGTCTTCGGGTGCACCTCAAGGGGAGCCCCATGTAGAGAGCTTGAAGTCATTGCAGGAATGAGATGAAGACATCAAACTTTCTAACAACTTACATTTCAAAATCTGACAGGCTCTGATCTTCGGAGGTTTGACTGAGGTCTCCGGGAAGCTGAGCAATAACAGGAAGGAAGGAAAAATAAAATTAAATGCTGGGTCTACCATGGTCTTAAAGAGCAGGCAAGTGCAGCCTGACCCACAGCCAACTCCCTAAATCCAACGGCCCCTCTCCTATCATTCCCAGGGGATGATACTTAAATGGAAGTCTCGGCAAGGCAGGGCAGTTTTATAGATTATTCCCTACCTCTTGGCAAACACTTTGTTTAAAAAAAAAAAAAAAAACTAGAATCCTCAAGAGCTTTCAAAAGCCTGAAAGCAGGAGAGCTGACCATCTTATTGCAAATGGCACAAACACTGCGGTAAGATTCAAAACACGTGAGCCTTCAAGAAATGAAGTTTAAATTTAGGATGGTCAATGAAATAAAGAATAGAATAGAATAGAATAATGGAATGAGAACAGAATAATGGAATGAGAATAGAATAGAATAGAATGAAGATAGGATAGGATAAGTTAGGATAGGGTAGGGTAGGGTAGGATATATGGAATAAGGATAGGATGTTAGGATATGTTAGATTAGGTTGGGTCGGGTCGGGTCGGGTCGAGTCGGGTCGGGTCGGGTCAGGTCAGGATAGGATAGGTTAGGATAGGATATATGGAATAAGGATAGAATAGAATAGAATAGAATAAAATACAATAGAATATATGGAATAAGGAGAGAATAGAATAGAATAGAGCAGAGTTTGAAGGGACCTTGGTGGTCTTCTAGTCCTGCTAGACCCTAACCCTAACCCTATACCATTTCAGACAAATGGTTGTCCAATCTTTTCTTAATAGCCTCCAGTGTTGGAGCATTCACAACTTCTGGAGGCCAGGTGTTTTCACTGATTAATTGTTCTAAGTCTAAACTGTCAGGAAATTTCTCCTTAGTTCTGGGTTGCTTCTCTCCTTGATTAGTTTCCACCCATTGCTTCTTGTTAGCTGAATGTGGTCAATGGCATTGCCTCAATTGCTGAATTTTATTCATGCTCTTTTTAGAATTAATGTCTCAGGTGATTAAAACAAAAGCGACCTAGGATGTAGCACACGTAACTTGTGGCTAGAACTACATTTCTTAGGCTCTCTTGATGTGTTAGATCGCCTTAATCTACGTGTCCTCTGGACGTTAATAGGTACTTTAAAATCATGCACTTTTCCCCCCAAGCAAGCAGAGCATTTTTTAAAATTGCAGTTATTCCTCTTGATCCTGTCATGATTGTTATTGTACGTGTTCGTTTCAGCTTTCGTTGACAGTCCCCTTAAAAGCTTTCACTCTAGAGTGTGAAAATTATAAAATCAAATTATTTTTCTCCATCATTCCACTAGGATCAAAGTTCTGACTAGATGCTTCAACACGTTCTCACACAGCAACATTAGAACTAAATCTTGCCCACGTTGGTTTAATTGGCACTCTAATTAAATTTAATAATTTCCTCTCTTGCTTAAAAGAGATGTATGTATCCATTTAATGGATATGCCACTGAAAATTGACAAGCTGACGATGGCTTGCAATGAAACAAAACCATCAGTAATGCAATGTTCCCAAAACAAGCCTTTAACAAATATTGTTAATATTTCACAATATTAAATAGTATTTAATAATTGTAAAGTTGTAATCATTCCAAGGGGACGTGGTGGCTCAGTGGCTAAGACGCTAAGCTTGTCAAGTAGAAAGGTCGGCGGTTCGGCGGTTCGAATCCCTAGCACCGCGTAACGGAGTGAGCTCCCGTTCCTTGTCTCAGCTTCTGCCAATCTAGCAGTTCGAAAGCACGTAAAAAATGCAAGTAGAAAAATAGGAACCACCTTTGGTGGGAAGGGAACAGCGTTCTGTGTGCCTTTGGCATTGAATCATGCCAGCCACATGACCACGGAGACGTCTTCGGACAGCGTTGGCTCTTCGGCTTTGAAATGGAGATGAGCAGCGCCCCCTAGAGTCAGGAATGACTAGCACATATGTGCAAGGGGAATCTTTACCTTAACCTTAAACTTACCTACCTACCTGCCTGCTTGCTTGCCAATTTCTGGGTATGATGAAGGAAGGACACCCAGCTGGGGTGTGTAAAATGTTGTGCATTTTGCCCTTCTCCCTTTTCATTATGCATGCACACATCCAAACACACACACACACACACACACAGTCAGATGGGTTGTTGACAGCATGTATAATTTCAACACTTAGCAGAACAAATTCGGTACAGGAAGGTTATTTTGAAAGCCTCTTTTCAGTTTCAGTTCAGCTTGATTTTCTTTTAAAGATATTATTCTCTCTCTCTCCCTCTCCATCCATCCATTTATCCATCCATCCATGCATCCATCTATCTATCTATCTACAAACACGTACACACAACCACCCTATAACCCCCCACCCTACCTACCTACTGTATTTCTCCCTCTCTCTATCCCTCTACCTACCTATCTACCTACCTACTGTATTTCTCCCTCCCTCTCTCTATCCCTATAGCTGCCTACCTACCTACCTACTGTATTTCTCCCCCTCTCTACCTACTTACCTACCTACCTACCTACTGTATTTCTCCATCTCCCTCTCTATCCCTCTACCTACCTACCTACCTATCTACTGCATTTCTCCCTCCCTCTCTCTATCTCTATAGCTGCCTACCTACTGTATTTCTCCCTCTACCTACCTACCTACTGCATTTCTCCCTCCCTCTCTCTATCCCTATAGCTGCCTACCTACCTACTGTATTTCTCCCTCTCTCTACCTACCTACCTACTGTATTTCTCCCTCTCCCTCTCTATCCCTCTACCTACCTACCTACCTACTGTATTTCTCCCTCCCTCTCTCTATCCCTATAGCTGCCTAGCTACCTACCTACTGTATTTCTCCTTGAATCTTATGGACTATTTTATGTCATAAAGAATGGCATAATACCTGTGGCCCACTGCTCTCTCTGTATCTATCTGCCTTCATTTTTTACATTTCCGTTGCATGTACCTGGCACAGGTGTGACATCTACACAATCTCTATATATCATTGGTGCCGTACTTGAAAGGAACGTTGTGTGAAAATTTGGAAGCAATCGGAGCAGTACTTTCGGAGATTAGCGGTTTTGAACAAACTCTTGTTCCATTTGTATTTATATAGAGGTATAAAACCCTCGCTGCTCTCACTAAATAGATTAGCTTTGAAGCCCGGGAAGAGATGAAATAAGGCAGCTTTTAAAATGTCAATAAAAACAATAGGCCACTTTTCAGACTGAACACCGGTGACCCCTCTCCTCACCCACAGTTCAGTAAAACAAGAGTTCTTTTGGCTTTTGTGAAACAGAAATTATCCAAAGGCCCATCTGGGGTGAATTGCACATTTCTGATTTAAGAAGAAAATGCAGGTGGGCAAGTGATTCCCAGCCTACTCAAGGGAGGCCTGAGTTTCTGCGGCTAAGCCAGGCGGTTGGTTAAACGAGTCACAACCGATTTTACAACCTTTTCTGCCAAGGTGACAGTGGTGGGTTTCTGCAGGCTCGCACCTACTCATGAGAGCCGGTTGGTGAAATTTAGAGAACCGGTGAGAGGGGGTTCCACCGGCGTACCTGGAAGTAAATCTGGCCCACCACTGCCAGTGACCCAACGGGACGGAAAGGAAAGGAAAGGAAAGGAAAGGAGGGAGGGAGGGAGGGAGGGAGGGAGGGAGGGAGAGAGAGAGAGAGAGAGAGAGAGAGAGAGAGAAAGAAAGAAAGAAAGAAAGAAAGAAAGAAAGAAAGAAAGAAAGAAAGAAAGAAAGAAAGAAAGAAAGAAATTATCATCACAATTGAGTCCAAAATTTTGGTTGCTAAGCAAGAGCGTTGTTAAATGAGTTTCAGCAGGTTCTAAAAAATTTGAAACCCACCACTGCAAGGTGATTAAGTGAATCACCACGGTCGTTAAAGAGAATCCAGCTGTTCTCATGGACTTTGCTGGTTGGAACCAGTTGGGACAGTCGGCAAATGGCAATCATCACACACACACACACACACACACACACACACACACACACACACACACTGTGAAGCTCCCAAAAGTCAACCTAATTAATTTACGAGCCTCGAGACAAAGTTCAAAACAAATCCCATCGTTTATTAGGATCGACATTCTGGCTTGAGCTCCGGTGGAGCCAAAACTGCATTCACTTCATTGCGTTTGAACTTTACCCCTCCTCTCTGCGTGGTAATAAATCACCTTAGCCAATTAGCAATTAGTAATTGAATCTATCCATGCGCATTACAGGCCAGCTTGGAATTCCCCTCCGACCACAAAAATGCCTGGAATCCTCATTTCTCTATGTTAACTCGATAAAAAGTCATGGTGATGTTTTTGGGAGTACACACACACACACACACACACACATCAAGGTCACTGCAACCATTGTGGTTGCCAAGTGCCTGGATTCTAATAACGTGACTGGGGGGGGGGGCTAGGTTGTAAGTGCGAGGACGGTCATTCATCGCTTTTTTTTCCAGTGCCGTCGTAACTTCAACCGGTCGCTATATGAATGGTTGGAAAGTCGAGGACTCGCTTTAGGTGCGTCTTTTAATCTAGGGGAACTCTGAAGAGCTCATATGTGCGATGACTTGTCACTGTGCACCTTCGTCAAACTTTATAAAGCAGGGGTCCCCAACCTTTGCAACTTTAAGTCTGAAGGACTTCAGCTCCCAGACTTCTCCAGCCAGCAAAGCTGGCTGGAGAATTCTGGGAGCTGAAGTCCTTCAGACTTAAAGTTGCTAAGGTTGGGGACCCCTGTTATAAAGGACTAGCCTTGCCCAGGTATTTATCAATAGGGGCAAAATATCCGGACCAAATAACACTAAAGGCCTATGCGACGTTGTTCCCTTCCCACCAAAGGGGCTTCCTATTTTGCTACTTGCATTTTTTACGGGCTTTCGAACTGCTAGGTTGGCAGAAGCCGGGACAAGTCAACATTGCAGTGTGTGCATGTCACACTAAGACGAGGATCTTTCGGACCACTGTTGCGCAGAGCACAGTCGCAAAATTCGCACAAAATGTCAAGCCACAAGCCGAAGGAACCTCAAAGCCCCTTATGGCTTAGGACAGGGATGTCCAAACTTGGGAACTTTAAGACTTGTGGACTTCAACTCCCAGAATTCCCCAGCCAGCTATGCTGGCTGGGGAATTCTGGGAGTTGAAGTCCACAAGTCTTAAAGTTCCCAAGTTTGGACATCCCTGGCTTAGGATTATAAACGAACCACTTTCGTATTTGGTGCAGCTTTTCAAAGCCCTTTTTTTCCTTTAAAAAAAATCATCATTATAATTTACATCACCCAAACGCGATGATTCAAGGAAGGGAAAACACTTCTGAAGTATATGATTTGAGAAATATGTTATAGCGTTCTCTTCCCTCCCCTTATGCAATATCTTGACAAGAGGACCCCTAAAGAGGTTAGAAATTCCAGGAAAATGTGTTTAGTCTTTTATGGTGTGAGCAGCTTGAGAGCCAAGAAAGATTTTCAAAATCTGGTTTGCGGCGTGTGGCTTACCCAAAGTGGCATGGGGGGAAATGCAGTCCCCACCCAATCTATCCCAATTCCCCTTCATGCTTTGCAAATTATTATACTGATATATCGTGCTTATTATTCAGCGCCTCTCTTAAAACGGGATGTTCTTGTCTTTTCAAACGTATTTGAAAGTTGAGTGTGCTTGATGAGCAGAAGGAATAAAAATATTGAGTTCAGACGGAGGCGTTTGGATAAATTAACAGAATGGAATAACAAAGGGCCTTTGGAGGTCTTCTAGTCCAACCCCACGCTCTAGCAGGGGACCCTACACCGCTTCAGACAAACGGCTGCCCAGTCTCTTCTTAAAAACCTCCAGGGATGGAGAGCCCACAACTTCTGAAGGCAACTTCTGTTCCACCGATCAATTATTCTAACTGTCAGGAAATATTATCATGGGTTGCTTTAAATGTAGCCCTTGACTTATGACCACAATTGAACCCAAAAATGTCTGTTCTTACGTAAGACATTTGTTAAGTGAGTTTCATAAGAACATAAGAACATAAGAACAGCCTTGCTGGAAGAGGCCACAGCCCATCCAGTCCAGCATTCTGTCTCACACAGTGGCTCCCCACTCGCTTCAAGGTCTTCCCAAGCAGATGTCTTCACCTGCTTATGATTCCCTGCAAATGGCATTGAGAGATATCCTGCCTATCTCTCCACCCCCGGAGGGTGTCCTTAGGCATCCATCATGATGGCCATGGATCCCCTTGTTCTCCATGAACTCCTCTGATCCTTTCTTAAAGGTGTCGAGGCTGACAGCTGTCACCACTTCATCTGGCAGGGAGTTCCATAGACCAGTGATCCTCTGGGTGAAAAAGTACTTCCACATCCAAAATGGGCCGCGTGGAGACTCTTGGGAGAGGAGGTGGGGCCAGCCATGGGTGGCATTTGGAGGTTCTCCAAACTGGCCATAATGTTAATAATAATAATAATAATAATAATAAATTTTATTTATATCCCGCTCTCTCTCCCCAAAGGGACTCGAGGCGGGGCACAGGGAAATTAAAAAACAGATTACAACAAGACAGAATACAAAGCTAAAATCAAATTAAACTGACCCTGCGCTAAAACTTCTATAAAAATATAACTATCCCTAAAACCCCTTAATAATTTAAAATTTAAATTAAAACTACCCTAGGCCAGCCAGATGGAAGAAGTGAGTTTTTAATAGCTGTCGGAAGGAGCGAAGGTCCGTGGTTGTTCTGATTTCGGGGGGTAGGTCGTTCCAGAGGGTTGGGCCCGCCACAGAGAAGGCCCTTCCCCTGGGCGTCGCCTGCTGGCACAGCCTAGTGGACGGCACCCGGAGAAGTCCCTCTCTGTGGGAGCGAATTGGCCGAAGGGATGTATGAGGCAGAATGTTAGCTATGCATTCTCCCAAATCTGGGCGAACCCGTAGTGCAGTGGTGAAATTCAATTTTTTTTACTATCCGTTCTGTGGGTGTAGCGTGGTGGGCGTGGTGTGGCTTGGTGGGCGTGGCTTGGTAGGCGTGGCAAGGGAAGGATACTGCAAAATCCGCATTCTCTCCCAATCAGCTGGGACTCGGGAGGCAGAGAATAGATACGGGCGGGGCCAGCCAGAGGTTCTCCGAACTACTCAAAATTTCCGCTACCGGTTCTCCAGAACCTGCCGAATTTCACCCCTGCCTCAGGCCTGCTCTTATGAGCCTGGATTTCACCCCTGCCGTAGCAGCCCCACCCCTGGGTGTAAGTCAAGTATTGTCTGTCTAGTGCCAGTAATAAAATGGCAGCGCAGAACAAATTGCGAATTAAACCATTCGGATCTGATTACAGGATGTAACAATTGGGGGCGGGGGGGGGCAGTGTGTGTTAGGAATGAACCAGGGTGTGAAAAGGTTTCCATTTCTGTTGACCCCAAGCGGTTTTCTAGAGTTGTGAGTGTGCCCTGTGCTGATATGTTGTGATGTTCTGAAGGAGCGAAATGGGCTTCGGGGAGGGAATTGAAGTAATTGTGGGATGATTACGAGACACAAGGGGACTGTGTCCTTCACAGTAATGGGGCCATATAAAATAATTTGGTGGCGGAATTCTTTATTACATGCCTTGCTGGTACATTGGGGTGGACAAGGGTTTAATTGAAGCCCGGCTGGCTATAAATTTCAGAATAAAATCTTAAGGACGAGGGAAAAGTTAAGGCTACAGCAGGCGTCAGGATTTGCAAACCAAAGAGCTCCCCGTTTCACGAAGTCCAAGACGTCGGAGGCAAGACAGCGGCTCCTCTGATCATGTTGCCTTTCGCTTTGGCAAAATAGGCTAGACTCAGCCTTCCGAGGTGGGTCAAATGAGGACCCAGATAGTTGGGGGCAAATAGGCCGAGTCTGTAAACCACTCAGAGAGGGCTGGAAAGCACTGTGAAGCGGCATATAAGTCTAAGTGCTATGGCTACTGCTATGACAACTGGGGTGTCCCGAGGTGTCCTGGGATCACGTGATCCCCTTTTGTGACCTTCTGACAAGTCAACAGGGAAGCCATATTCACTATCAAAACAGACGGAAGGACGGACAGATGGATGATGGGTGGGTGGGTGGATGGGTGGGTGGATAGACAGAGAGGATAGATAGCTAGATGGATGGATGGATGGATGGATGGATGGATGGATGGATGGACAGACAGATGATGGGTGGATAAGTAGACAGAGACAGATAGGTAAGTAGGTAGGTAGGTAGGTAGATGGGTGGTTGGTTGGTTGGTTCGTTGGATGGATGGACGGACAGATGGATGGACAATGGGTGGGTGGTTGGGTGGATAGACAGAGAGGATAAGTGGGTGGGTGGATGGATGGATGGATGGATGGATGGACGGATGATAGGTGGGTGGATAAGTAAGCAGAGACAAATAGGTAAGTAGGTAGGTAGGTAGGTAGGTAGGTAGGTAGGTAGTTGGGTGGATGGATGGATGGATGGATGGACAGATGGATGATGGGTGGATGGATGAGTAGACACAGATGGACAGACGAACGAATGGATGATGAGTAGACAGAGAGGATGGATGGATGGTGGATGAGTAGACAGAGTAAGAGATAGATAGATAGATAGATAGATAGATAGATAGATAGATAGATAGATAGATAGATAGATAGATAGATAGATAGATAGATAGATGATGGATGGATGGATGGATGGATGGATGGATGGATGGATGGATGGATAAGTAGACAGAGACAGATAGGTAAGTAGGTAGGTAGGTAGGTAGTTGGTTGGGTGGATGGATGAATGGACAGACGGATGATGGGTGGATGGATGAGTAGACAGAGACGGACAGATGGACAGATGGATGATGAGTAGGCAGAGAGGATGGATGGATGAATGGTGGATGAGTAGACAGAGATGATAGATAGAGAGATGGATGAATGGATGGATGTTTAGATGGATAGGCAGGCAGGCAGACAGACAGATAAATAGAGATGTATATATGTATGTGTGTGTATGTTGTATTTGTGAATGTGTATATATCCGGTTGCCAAGCACTTTTGACCACATGAATTTTGATCCCATGACCACAAGGACGCTGTCTTTTGAAAGGGCGAGCACTGGGTTGCATGTCACTGTTTTCATCCCCGTTGTAATGGCCATTAAGTGGAGGACTCCTTTTCCTGTTCTTCTCTCCCGTGTAAAAAAAGTACCCTCCCCCCTCCCCCGCGCGTATTGCCAAGGGGACGATGGGGATGGGGATTCTTCAGAAAAAAGAAAGGATTTTACCGGTCCTCTCAGGTCAATCAGTTCTTGTCTCATCTGCGTCACGAGGGCTTCTTTGACCATCAAGGCACGGTGGAGCCGTTCGTTGAATTCGATCAGTTCCCCGTGCATTTCCGCCACCTGGAACACACACACACACAAAGACACAACCGACAAATTCAGCTATGGGGAAATGAGCGTTGGGGGTCATCCCCGAGATGAATCGACAAAGGAAGCGTCTCTACTTCAGCGTAAGCCCCAAAGGAAACAGCACAAGCACAATGCTATTGCGAAGAAAATGTGAACAAGAGCATCCCTACAATACATAAGAACATAAGAACATAAGAACAGCCTTGCTGGAACAGGCCACAGCCCATCCGCTCCAGCCTTCTGTCTCCCACAGTGGCTCCCCATTTGCTTCAGGGTCTTCCCAAGCAGATGTCTTCACCTGCTTATGATTCCCTGCAAATGGCATTGAGAGATATCCTGCCTATCTCTCCAACCCGGAGGTTGTCCTTAGGCATCCATCATGATAGCCATGGATACCCTTGTTCTCCATGAACTCCTCTAATCCTTCCTTCCTTCCTTCCTTCCTTTCTTTCTTTCAGATCATAAGAACATAAGAACATAAGAATAGCCTTGCTGGAAGAGGCCACAGCCCATCCGGTCCAGCCTTCTGTCTCCCACAGTGGCTCCCCATTTGCTTCATGGTCTTCCCAAGCAGATGTCTTCACCTGCTTATGATTCCCTGCAAATGGCATTGAGAGATATCCTGCCTATCTCTCCAACCCGGAGGTTGTCCTTAGGCATCCATCATGATAGCTATTGATACCCTTGTTCTCCATGAACTCGTCTCATCCTTTCTTAAAAGTGTCGAGGCTGACAGCTGTCACCACTTCTTCTGGCAGGGAGTTCCATAGACCAGGGATCCTCTGGGTGAAAAAGTACTTCCTCTTATTTGTTGGAGGTCTGGCTATCAAAGGTTTCATGGAGTTCCCCCTAGTTTTAGTGTTGTGCGATAGGGAGAACAGTTTTTCCTTTTCTACTTTGTCCATACCGTGCATGATTTTATAGACTTCAATCAGGTCCCCTCTCAGGCGCCGTCGTTCTAGAGTGAAGAGGCCCAGCCGTTGCAGCCTCAGATGGTAAGGAAGGTACAGGAAGTGTTCAACTTGCAACCATTCGTTTAGGGACCGTTCGAAGTTACGACGACACTGAAAAAAGCGACTTAGGACCCACCCACCCCTTTTTCACGTTGATGACTATGGCAGCATCCCTGTGGCCGAAAATTCAGATGCTCGGTAACTGGCTCGTATTTTTGAGAGTTGCAGCATTCCGGACAGAAGTGGTATTCAGCTGGTTCATACCGGTTCAGCTGAACCAGCAATGGCAACCTGAGGGTGGGCTCACCCATCTGCCCATCCACCCCAAGTGCTATGCTGTCCTCTTTAGGCTACCTGTACTGATGAGAAAGTTAATTAAAGCATGAAGCGACATTGAACCCATCGGCCATTGTGGTTAACTTGCCCCCCTCAAACAACCTTGTTGTGACCCAGGCTTCCTTAGAAAGCACGACACAGAGTCTTGGTCCCTGCAAAAGCCCTTTTATTTACACGACTGTGAATCCCTTTCATTCGCAGTCAGCAAGGCTTTAGCAAACCGTCTTTCCAAGGAATATTTATCCACACAAACCTTATCTCGCTTGGAGAGCTGCCAAATAACTAGTTTCCAAACGCAGGGCAAGGCAAAACTTGGCACAGAGTCTCTTAGAGTCACAAACAGAACTTTCCACTCTTGAAAATGAGCAAAGGAACAAATTGTTTCCTGCAAAAGCCCCCCTCCCCATTCGCTCTTCTTTTGTTTCCTCTGGGAGGGGCCAATCACCTCCAAAGTGTGGCTTTACTCCCAAGTTGACCCTGCTTTCTTGGTTGTTCTGGTCTTCTGGCAGCTCTGCGCATGCGCACACATGCGGAACAGGCTCCAGCTGTTCCTCTGCCTCACTGCTGTCTAGCTCCCCTCTCTGCCTTCGATGCAGAGCTTTCCTCAGCCCCCAGGACTGGCCCATGTTCCTCCCCAACCTCCTCCCTGGCCGACTCTGCGGCCTGCTCTGCCAGCAGGTCACAACTAAACTAGAATCAGAAGCCAGCTTTAAGCCCCAATGCAAAAGTGACTGATTTAAAGGGGCTTTCTGGATCAGAAAGCCCCTTTTGTGCAATTCTTATGGAACTGGGACTATCAGTTTCCGGAGTGCTCCGTGTTTTTAAAAGCTGATTATGCTGTGTAAAGACAGCCAACAGATTTCTTCATTCTACCCACCCCCCACCTCCCCCAAAATATCTCCAAATATTCTTTTATATGCGTCTCACGCTTTTCTGCTTAATTGCATTAAAGGGGATTCAATTCATAACCTCCTTTGATTTAATTAAAAACATCCGACTTAATTACTCCAGGCTGGGTCGACTGAATAAGATCAAACCGAATGGGTCCTCTGTGCAGACAGATATATAAAAAGGAAAAGGAGAAAGGGGGAAAAAACAAAACAAAAAAGCCATTTGAACCGTGCCCAGGAAAACGTTTCCATTTGAAGCCCATTTCGCATCCCTTAAACAAAGGATGCAATCGTTTTAAGCAGGAGCATTAATATGATTAACGATGGAAACATAGGACCGTATCCCCAGCTGCAAAGAATGCCAGCTCTTCGGCCGGCTTCATAATTCAAACACTGAGATTTATAACACGTCCCCAATTGAGATTTACATTTCTGGTTGGGGGGGGGGGGCATTTTTGTTCATGGAGATTCTTTTAAATCTCAGAATTCAGTTTTTGTTATAAGCATTATGAGGACTTCTTATACATATACAAACCAGCAGGCAGACACACACAAACACATAAAAACACATATAAATACAAAAACATATACATCTATATATCATCCATATCTATCTATCTATCATCTATCTATCTATCTATCTATCTATCTATCTATCTATCTATCTATCTATCTATCTATCTATCTATCTATCTACCTATATCATCTATCTACCTACCTACCTACCTACCTACCTACCTACCTACCTATTTCTATTCTATCTATCATCTATCATTTCTATTATCTATCTATCTATCTATCTATCTATCTATCTATCTATCTATCTATCTATCTATCTATCTACCTACCTACCTATCTACCTATCTATTTCTATTATCTAGCTATCATCCATTATTTCTATTATCTTCTATCTATCTATCTATCTATCTATCTATCTATCTATCTATCTATCTATCTATCTATCTATCTATCTATCTATCTATCTATCTTATCTATCTATCTATCAATCTCTATTATCTAGCTATCATCCATCATTTCTATCTATCTATCTATCTATCTATCTATCTATCTATCTACCTATATCATCTACCTACCTACCTGCCTGCCTGCCTGCCTACCTATCTACCTACCTACCTATTTCTATTCTATCTATCATCTATCATTTCTATTATCTATCTATCTATCTATCTATCTATCTATCTATCTATCTATCTATCTATCTATCTATCTATCTACCTACCTACCTACCTACCTACCTACCTACCTACCTACCTACCTATCTATTTCTATTATCTAGCTATCATCCATCATTTCTATTATCTTCTATCTATCTATCTATCTATCTATCTATCTATCTATCTATCTATCTATCTATCTATCATCTATCTATCTATCTATCTATCTATCTATCTATCTATCTATCTATCTATCTATCTCTATTATCTATCAATCTATCTATCTATCTATCTATCTATCTATCTATCTATCTATCTATCTATCTATCTATCTATCTACCT
>CM077652.1:26243819-26271319 GCA_039707465.1 Rhabdophis nuchalis | reverse complement strand
CTAAGATGTATTATTAAAATTCTTCACTCAGCTCCCCCCACCCCCAAAAACCCCCCACCAAACACCCATCCTTCATTTTGTTGGTTATGTCATTCTGAGAGATTTGAATCCCCCGAGGAAACTACGGGTAGTCCTCAACTTATGGCCAAAAGTGAAGCCAAAATTTTGGTTTGCTAAGCGCGACAGTTGTTAAGTGAGTTTTGCCTCGTTTTACAACCTTTATTTATTTATTTATTTTATTAAATTTATACCCCGCACTTCTCCTAAAAAAGGACCCAGGGCGGGTCCTTTTTTTGAGGACAGCTTCGTCTTGACAGCTTCGTCCATTAAGCAACCATAAAATTGGAAGTAAATTTTTTTTAATTAAACTCTTTTCCCATAGCCTGAAAAACAGGAATATGTTCTGACCCAGCCTTCCTTCAAAAGCATGAAGGGGAGTCTTCGTCCCGGGAAAATGTACACGTTTGTGAATTCCTTCAGCCAGCAAGGCTTGGCAAAGAGTCTTTCCGAGGAATATTTATCAACACGAACCTTATCTCGCATGGTGAGCTGCCAAGATAACTTAGTTTCCAAACGCCGGGCAAGGCAACACAAACAGAACTTTCCACTCTTGAATGCGACCGAAGGAACGAATTGTTTCCTGCAAAAGCCCCCTCTCCATTCGCTCCTCTTTTATCTCCTATGGGAGGGGCCAATCACCTTCAAGGTGTGGCTTTACTCCCAAGTGTACCCTGATTTCTGAGTTGTTCTTTTCTTCTGGCAGCTCTGTGCGTGCGCACACTGGGAACAGGCTCCAGCTGTTCCTCTGCCTCACTGCTGTCTAGCTCCCTCTCTGCCTCCGACGCAGATCCCTCATCTGAGCTTTCCTCAGCCCCCAGGACTGGCCCATGTTCCTCCCCATCCTCCTCACTGTCCGACTCTGCTGCCAGTTCTGCTGGCCACCAGCGGGCCACAGCTAACCTAGAATCAGAAGCCGGCTTTAAGCCACGATGCAAAAGCGACTGACCCAGAAAGCTCCTTTTATGCAACTCTTACGCAACTGGGACTATCAGTTTCTGGAGTGTTCCATGTTTTTAAAAGGCTTTTAAAAGCCCCCAGGACCAGGCCACATTCCTCCCCAACCTCCTCACTGTCTTAACTCTGCTGGCGGTATACCGGTGGGCCACGACACACTAATTCAAGGAAGAGACAAACCCTGATTCCAACAACTTAGGAACTTTCCGTGTTATTCTGTTGCCATGCCCAGCAAAGAGTTCTACTAAAAACTAAATTTGGGTAATAACAATGATTTCATCCTTGCACATAAAAGGCTAGCAGGCTTAACTAGTTCCATAGTGACTCAGGCTTTTAAGAATGGGGCTAGAAATATAAAAGCTCAAAAATACATATATTTTTAAAAATTCATTAAGGGGTGGGGAAAAATCACTAAGAGATATTTTATTTTTCCAAGCGATGATGATTCATAACTCTTGCTGGCAAGCAAGCCATTACTAAATCTATAATTTGATGTCCGGGGAGCTTAAAACAAAGATACATTAAATATTAAAACGCTCTCCAGAGGTGGTCAAAAGCCGGTGAGAAGTTCAGGAAAAGTGGTAAATTTCTTTACCGTTGATGCAGGGGTGGGTTTTCAAATTTTTTAGAACCTACGCTGTAGGTGTGGCCTATTTTGTGGGCGTGGCTTGGCAGTCATGTGACAAGGTGGGAGTGGCCACCTTTTAAAATGTGGTGAATTTGCAGTCGATCTGGTTGTTACGATATTGCGTTTTTGGTTTGGAATATCTGTTGGAAGAAGTTTATATTATATTTTATAGATGGTATCTACATTCCAAGAAATTATCATCATCTATGTAATGAAGTAGAAATTTTCTTGCAATTTACTGTATCCTTCCTGTGATAGGGATATATGGTTTAAGTTTTATAAGTGTTAGGTTATATGACACGGTATTTAGATCTTAAGAATTATTTTCTATGTATTTTAATGTTTAACTATAAGGTTAAAGGTGTGGGTGTTTATGTTGAGTTTGTTATAAGGTTTTTAATGGATTGATTATATACAGAATAAATATCAGATTAGGAAGTACTATGTAGCTTTTAGGTAAGAATGCTTAGATTGATAGGTGAATAGAGTAAATAATATTTGGGATGCTGGGAATTATTAGAGTGGTGTATAGCGGAAGTCAGGGGGGTGGGTTTGAATGGGAGGTGGGGGAGGGTTAGGGTGGAGGGTGGGGTAATATATATGTATGATTAATTTAGAGAGGGGAATAATGGGATAGGGGTTTTTTTTTAAGAGAAATTTATATTATGTTTTTTATATCTTTAATTAACTTAGAAGATGGTGTTAATGGGATATTGATATACTAAGAGAAACTTATATTGTGTCTGCTGGGAGGCGAGGGGGTATAATATCTGAATGAGAAACTCATTTTAAGATGGGGTGAGGGGGGGTATAGTATTTGTATGTGATTTATATTATATGTCGGGGGGGGTAAAAAGGGGGAAAATCTGTGTGAATAAAACTTTTTCAATTAAAAAATAAATAAATAAAATAAAATGTGGTGAAACTGATTTAACAACGCTCTTGCTTAGCAACCAACATTTTGGACTCAATTGTGATGATAAATTCTTTCTTTCTTTCTTTCTCTTTCATTCTTTCTTTCCTTCTTTCCTTTCTTCCTTCCTTTTTTCCTTCCTTTCCTTTCCTTCCCATTGGGTCACTAGCAGCGGCGGGCCAGATTTACTTCCAGGTATGCCGGTGGAACCCCCTCTCACCGGTTCTCTAAATTTCACCAACCGGTTCTCGCGAGTAGGTGCGAGCCTGCAGAAACCCACCACTGCGTTGATGGCAGGAAAAAGGAAAGAAGTGGAATGGTTACCGAGACGGAAAGAGGCAACGCCACAATCCCAACGCAAATAATATCCCAACGTCAATGAGTCACGTGTTTTGTGTGATCTGCACAACAAGGAAATCTATCGCACAACCTTCCTGCCACTCATCTTGACTTTTCCCCAGAGGAAAAATCTCCAGAATGCAAGAATGCCAGTTCTGAAATGGCCAAACCTAGGGTCAGTTTTGGGACATCCTTTCCTCTACTAACACCATTGCGTGTGTTGTTGCTGGTAGTTGTGAAGTTGTGTCCCCCATCACGACACCGTGGACAAGGTTCCTCCTGGCTTTCTGGGTCCTCTACCATCCTCTGGAGTCCATTTAAGCTCACGCCGGCTGCTTTGGTGACTCCATCCAGCCACCTCGTTTTATTTCTATTTCTATTTCTATTCTATTGTATCCTCATTTTAGCCTCATTTCTATTTTATTTCTATTTGTACTCTACTCTGCTCCTATCCCTATTCTTATTCTATTCCAATTCCTATTCCTATTCTATTCTATCATCATTTCAATTCTATTCTTTTCTATTATATTTCTATTCTATTGTACTGTACTCTATTCTATTCTACTCTACCCTATTCCTATTCCTATCCTCATTTCTATTCTATTTATTCTATCTATTTATACTCTACTCTGTTCCTACTCCTATTCTATTCCTATTCCTATTCTATTCTATTCTATTCTATTCTATCCTCTATTCCATTCCATTCCATTATATTACATTACATTTCTATTCCACTGTACTCTATTCTACCCTATTCCTATTCCTATCCTCATTTCTATCCTCTATTCTATTCTATTCCTATTCCTACTCTGTTCCTATTCCTATTCCTAATCCTATTCTATTCTAATTCCTATTCTATTCCTATTCTATTCTATTCCATTCCATTCCATTTCTATTTCTATTCTACTGTATTCTACCCTATTCCTATCCTCATTTCTATCTTCTATTCTATTCTATTCTATTCTATTCCTATTCCTATTCTATTCTAATTCCTATTATATTCTATCCTCTATTCTATTCCATTCCATTACATTACATTTCTATTTCTATTCTACTGTACTCTACTCTATTCTACCCTATTCCTATCCTCATTTCTATCCTCTATTCTATTCTATTCCTATTCCCTATTCCTATTCCTACTCTGTTCCTATTCCTATTCCTATTCTATTCTAATTCCTATTCCTATTCTATTCTATCCTCTATTCTATTCTATTACATTACATTTCTATTTCTATTCTACTGTACTCTATTCTACCTTATTCCTATTCCTATCCTCATTTCTATCCTCATTTCTATCCTATTTCTATTTCTACTCTACTCTGTTCCTGTTCCTATTGTGGAATTACTGTGCGGAAAGCAGGGTTCATTCCATTGGCCTTCCAACGGGGCATAAGGTGCACCTCTTGTTTGCCAGGAGGATGAAGCCTTGAGCATCTTTGAGAGATGGGAACAATCTTGTGCATGAAATAAGTTTCGAAGATCTCGGTCTGCAGGAAATGGCTTTGTTCTGAGGAGCTCTTGAAGCCCACGCAGTACGTCCTACGAGCACTCTGCCCACTGATGGATTCTTCAATAATGGAATAAAATATTCCCCTTTTCAACAGGCAATCAAAAGCTACTCCGTGAAGGAAAACATCCTTAGAAATTGCCTTTATTCTCTCCCACAATGTTGTTATTTAACCTTGCTGGAAAATCATGGTCAGATGTGGACTTAATGGAAGGTGCTTCTCAGGGGCCCTTCACAAAAGAGCCTTCCTCAAGGTCATCCATGCTCTCACCTAGGAAGGTGAGGAGGAAGGCATCTGGAAAGGTAAAGGTTCCCCTCGCTCATCTGTGCTAGTCGTTCCTGACTCTAGGGGGCGGTGCTCATCTCTTGTTTCAAAGCCATAGACTGCTTTATAGTGCTTTACAGCCCTCTCTAAGCGGTTTACAGAGTCAGCCTCTTGACCCCAACAATCTGGCTCCTCATTTGACCCACCTCAGAAGGATGGACGGCTAAGTCAACCTTGAGCCTGGTGAGATTCAATCTGCCAAATTGCAGGCAGCCGGCAGTCAGCAGAAAGTAGCCTGCAGTACCGCATTCTAACCACTGCGCCACCTCGGCTCTTATAAATCTATCGGTATATGTAAAGACCACACACTGCTAGAGAGAAGTCCCTTCGGGCTCCAGCCCGAATCCCTAAGTTCAGAAGGCTAAACCTCTGGTTTCGGCGACCGACCCTGATTGGTTCCTGCGACATTATCCTGGGGCAAGTATCTTTGCCTTCGTGCGTGAACATTTGGGGAACAACGAAATTAAAAATACAACTCCCCGAAATAAAAGAGCCATCTGGGGAACCAACTCTTTGCAGCAGCTGGTCTATTTTGGCCAAAGCCAGATTGGTCATTCATAGCGCCCTGAACTTTCAGGCAAAGACAGACAGACAGGCTCCTGAGAGTCGTCTTCCAAAATGGCCAGGTCTCTTGCCAACTTTTGTGCCAGGCGCAGTTTGGAAACCTAAAAAAAGCACCCAGGCAGCCAGCGACGGGAAGGCACGGCCCACCAGGGAAGGCCTCCCTTTGATTATCAACTAGGGATTTGCCATTGGAAAGCTCTTAGGACTTCCTAGATATGTACTTCAGACGGCATTAAGCCGTTAAGGGCAATATGTCCTCCGGGCTTTGGAACAAAGGCTGGAAAAATCTAACCTTCTCCAACAAGATCACACAGCCTGATCTCGCTGCGCTGAAGATATTAGCTAGTTAATAGGCGGCTCTGCAGGGAGACTCACACACACAAAGACACCCCCTGTGATGCTTCATCAGCAGCTGCTGAGATACCCATAAAATCTATAGCTCCGAGGCAGGCAGCGAGAGGGTCATGCCCCATTCTCCGCCACTGTGATTTCTCAGACAAGGTTGATTAGGGGACTGGAGGATAAAACACAATGATCTGACCCCAAGCTTCCTTAAACAGCAAGAAGTAGAGCCTTGGTCCTGGCCAAACCCCTTTGATTTACACGACTGTGAATTCCTTTCATTCGCAGTCAGCAAGGCATTAGCAAACGGTCTTTCCGAGGAATGTTTATCCACACGAACCTTATCTCGCTTGGAGAGCTAGTGGTTTCCAAACGCAGGGCAAAGCAAAACTTGGCACAACTAAAGAAGAACGGTTAGGTTGGCAGAAGCTGGGATGAGTAACGGGAGCTCACTCCGTTACATGGCACTAGGGCAGTGGAATTCAATTTTTTTTACTACCGGTTCTGTGGACGTGGCTTGGTGGGCATGGCAGGTGAAGGTTACTGCAAAATCTCCATTCTCACCCCACTCTGGGGCCAGCCAGAGGTGGTACTTGCCGGTTTTCCGAACTACTCAAAAATTCTGCTACCGGTTCTCCAGAGCCTGTCAGAACCTGCTAAATTTCACCCCTGCATTAGGGATTCGAACCACTGAACTGCCAACCTTCTGATGACAAGCTCAGTGTCTTAGCCACTGAGCCCCCACGTCCCATTCATCAAACTAGACATACCCAATTCTGGCACCTGTTCTTCATATGTTTTAGCCTCCAGTCCCCTAAATCATCTTGGTTGCTCTTCTCTGCACTCTTTCTAGAGTCTCCACATCTTTTTTACATCGTGGCGACCAAAACTGGATGCCCTCTTGAGTTTGCTTCAAGCTAGGTGGAATTCCTTTCTCCTAGCAGATGGAACTTTATTTATTGGGACAGGAACTACTAGCCCTGATTGATTATGGTCTAATGGAGATGGATGAGGCCAGCTTACTCGACGATGAAGGACATCGTTTTGGTGTTATGAAATAAAAAAGAGAGTTATTGGAGAGTAGTAGAAACCCAGGGACATTTATCTCTCTTGATAAAGATTGCTAGGACCAGTTTTATGTTACTGGTTTTCACACGCGGTGATAGTCCATAATATATTAATTAGGATCAGCAGCCAGCACGGTAGAGAAAAGCTTTTTAATGAAAAGTGTTTCTAATAGAAAAACAACACAATGTGCCCGCACGCACGCACACACACACACTTCTGTCTGAAAGGTACAGCAACAGGGAACAGTTTGAAGGACACAGTAAACACAATTCTCTCTCTCTCTCTCTCTGTCTTGTAAACATTGTCAAATATTATCACAAAATTCCCCGCCTCCCCCCCACCCCAAAAAACATAGCCACCTAAGCTAAACAGTTATACAATAATACAATACAATAGCAGAGTTGGAAGGGACCTTGTAGGTCTTCTAGTCCAACCCCCTGCGTGGGCAG
Organism: Rhabdophis nuchalis; assembly: GCA_039707465.1. NCBI lineage: Eukaryota > Metazoa > Chordata > Lepidosauria > Squamata > Natricidae > Rhabdophis > Rhabdophis nuchalis. The sequence goes on along the minus strand of CM077652.1, from coordinate 26,264,170 downwards.
GAACCTTATAGCATTTCAGACAAATGGCTATCTAACATCTTCTTAAAGATTTCCAGGATTGGGGCATTCACAACTTCTGGAGGCAAGCTGTTCCAGAGGTTAATTGTTCATGTTTTAATTTTCAAACGGAGCTCACTCCATTACACGGCACTAGGGATTCGAACCGCCAAACTGCCGACCTTTCTGACCGACGAACGCAGCGTCTGAGCCACTGAGCCACCACGTCCCTTTAATCAACTTTGGCTTGGTATTATGGGACACACACACACACACACACACACACAAGGTGGATTGCAGTGAGAAAGTATTGATTCTTGGACTTGGTCTCCTTCAAGTGACATATGGCTTAAATTCCAGGTAATGATTTGGACATCAAAAGAAAGCTCTAAGAGGATTTAAGGGTTGACCATGGAGAAGGCTATTAAGAGGGGAGCTGGAAAACAGATGACCCAATCCAGAAATTGAAGGCTGAGGAAAAAAAAACTCCACCTTGATTTTGATGGGATAGAGGCAGGGGTCTCCAACCTTTGCAACTTTAAGTCTGAAGGACTTCAGCTCCCAGACTTCTCCAGCCAGCTTTGCTACCTATCTGCTGCGTACCACGCTGTCCTGACCGCAGATAGGTGGCGTCGTTTCAGCAGAAGAGGAGGGATACGGCGCCACCTATGTGCTGCATACAACGCTGTCCTTTCAGCAGTTCCAAAAAAATGGTTCCATAGCGGTTTGCGCTATTCAGGTGACCCTGAGGGCATAGATCAGGGGTCACCAACCTTTTGGATCTCAGGGACCGCTAAATACCTAATTTTAAATTTCGCGGACCGCTAATACGATCTGGCAGGCTGGGTGGGCGTGGCTAGGCGGTCATGTGACTGGGTGGGCATGTCACTCACATCGAGCGGTGCCTCGCCAGCCTCCCCTCGCCCCTCCCCTCCCAGCCCCTCCTCGCCTACCCGCCCGGGCTCCTTAGGGCCCCAACAGGAAGCAGTTGCTGGAGCTAAGCAGCCCCCAGGAGAAAGAGTTGGTGAAACAGCTCAGTTCAAATTGGATCTGACCGAGAAGCTGGCTGGAGAAGTCTGGGAGCTGAAGTCCTTCAGACTTAAAGTTGCAAAGGTTGGAGACCCCTGGGATAGAGAGAAACTGGCTTTCGAGATTTGGCTATTATGCTGTAGGGAAATCAAGCCATATTCCTGGATTCTTCGCCGTGTCTATTTCTGTGTTGACCTCCCTCAAAGGACTGACACATGCCTTCAACACCTAACTCTCCTTCTTGGCTCGAAGCTCACCTCCAGCCCCCTCGTTTGCAACAACCTTCATTTGTCATATTCGCCACAGTTAGCACTACCCCTGGATTGCTGCAAAACCATCTTTTTCCATCCCACTCACCCAGCCCCATGGAGTTTTAACCATCTGGTGGCTAGCGCTCTTTTCGGACAGTCTTCGAGGACACTTGGCGGTCCTCAAAGAAGCTCATCTGAGCTATCCTGGAGGAAGAAAGAGACACGTGTGTTTTGAAGAGGCAACTGGACTTTCTTGGATTGTCTGTGACGACGTTTTGCTTCCCCATCCGAGAAGCGGCTTCAGTTCTGACTGAAGGGTGGAGGATGGAAGGATTTAGATTCCTTGCAAGCGTCTGGTCGTTGGTATTCTTTCCGAGAGTCGTTGAGAAGACTTGGAGGTTCATCGGTGCCAGCGGTCACCCAACTGGGGGTCCGTGACAAAATGTCGGTGGTCCGCAGAAAAAGTGCTTGCGTGGGGTCTGCTTCAGCCTCCTGGTGGGGGGCTTTGGGTGAAGGCTGGAGGGAAGAGCGAAGGGGGCCTCGTTCCAGTAGAACTGCATCATGGCCTGGAACTGGCTGACCATCTCAGCCTGCTGAGCTTCCAGGCGCCGGTCCCTGGCCTTGCCCTCCCACAGGTCTTCCCTCTGCTTGGAAAGCCTGTGCTTCTAGTCCTCAGTGAGGTGCTTCTGCTGAGCCGCCTTCTCGGTCAGATCCAATTGGAACTGAGCTGTTTCACCAACTCTTTCTCCTGGGGGCTGCTTAGCTCCAGCAACTGCTTCCTGTTGGGGCCCTAAGGAGCCCGGGCGGGTAAGCGAGGAGGGGCTGGGAGGGGAGGGGCGAGGGGAGGCTGGCGAGGCACCGCTCGATGTGAGTGACATGCCCACCCAGTCACATGACCGCCTAGCCACGCCCACCCAGCCTGCCAGATCGTATTAGCGGTCCGCGAAATTTAAAATTAGGTATTTAGCGGTCCCTGAGATCCAAAAGGTTGGTGACCCCTGATCTATGCCCTCAGGGTCACCTGAATAGCGCAAACCGCTATGGAACCATTTTTGGGAATTGCTGAAAGGACAGCGTTGTACGCAGCATATAGGTGGCGCCGTATCCCTCCTCTTCTGCTGAAACGACGCCACCTATCTGCGGTCAGCAGCATAATCTTTCCAGCACCTTCCAAAAAGGTTCCACGCTCATTTGCACTACTAGAGTGACCCTGCGGTCACAGATAAACAATACAATAGCAGAGTTGGAAGGGACCTTGGAGGTCATCTAGTCCAACTCCCTGCCGAGGCAGGAAGCCATATACCGTTTCAGACAAATGGCTATCCAACAACTTCTTAAAGACTTCCAGGGTTGGGGCATTCACAACTTCTGGAGGCAACTTCTGTTCCTCTGATTCATTGTTCTCACTGTCAGGAAATTTCTCCTCAGTTCTAAGTTGCTTCTCTCCTTTATTAGTTTCCACCCATTGCTTCTTGTTCTGCCCTCAGGTGCCTTGGAAAATAGTTTGACTCCCTCTTCTTTGAGGACCGCCAAGTGTCCTCGAAGACTGTCAGAAAAGAGCGCTAACCACCAGGTGGTTTGCAAGGAATATAAATCCTTCCCTCCTCCACCCTTCAGTCAGAACTGAAGAAGCTTCTCAGATGGGAAGCGAAACTCCTTCAAGGAAAAAGGAAAAAAAAGTCTCGTTGCGTCTTGAGGGGAAAAAAAAAAACAACCGCGACCTGAATGACTTTCCATAAACCCAAAAACTCATCCCTACAATTACAGTCAACGTAACGCTCCGCATGCGCGCGAGCTCCGAGAACGCGATGCCCGACTGTTCCCCGGTGTGCATTTGGCGCTTAAGCCCGACTCCAGCTTCAACTCAGCGTTTCTTTAATGCCACAATGATTTCTTCCGCTTCTGCGGAGGCAGCTGCTGTTCGCCTGAACTTGACTTCTCAGAGAAACGCTCTGTGATTGAGTGCCTGCTGAACTCCAAAACCCACATACCAGATTTCCTGATATAATTATAGGCTATTGGACGTTGGGCTCTGGAAGTGATTTACGCCAAACGCCTGAATTGGATCGGAGTCCTGTTATCGGCTTTCCCTCTTATCATTATGATTAACACTTTTCATAACCATTTAGCCATTGTTCGGGGAGTCCCTTCCCGCCAGGACAGCTGTACATCAGATATTTTTGTTTGTTAATTATAAGGTGTTTTTGATGTGTGAGTGTTTTTTGCATTTTTGCTGATAAATAAATGAAGGGAGGCTCGTATAGATCTATTTCAAGCTATAGTAGCTCTCATCAGCTAGCCATACCCTTGCTGGGATTTGAACTTTGGGCTGTTTTTACATCTAAGGCAGTTATATTAACCTCTAAGCCACATGCTCTACTCCCTTATCAGCTGAGCCAAGGGAATGATTAAGTAAATAACTTAAGAGGTTAATACAACTGCCCAAGATGTTCTGTTCTATTCTATTCTATTCTACTCCACTCCATATATTCTCTTTTGTTCTGTTCCATCCTGTTCCTATTCTATTCTATTTCTACTTCTGTTTATTCCACTCCACTCCATTCCATTCCCTATATTCTATTTTACTCCATTCCATCCCATCTCATCCCATTCCATCCCATATATTCTCTTCTCTTCTGTTCCATTCTGTTCCTATTCTATTCTATTCCTACTTCTGTTTATTCTATTCCACTCCATTCCATTCCCTATATTCTATTCCATCCCATCCCATATATTATCTTCTCTTCTGTTCCATTCTGTTCCTATTCTATTCTATTTCTACTTCTGTTTATTCCACTCCACTCCATTCCATTCCCTAGATTCTATTCTACTCCATCCCATCCCATCTCATCCCATTCCATCCCATATATTCTCTTCTCTTCTGTTCCATTCTGTTCCTATTCTATTCTATTCCTACTTCTGTTTATTCCATTCCACTCCATTCCATTCCCTATATTCTATTCCATCCCATCCCATCTATTCTCTTCTCTTCTGTTCCATTCTGTTCCTATTCTATTCTATTTCTACTTGTGATTATTCCATTCCACTCCATTCCCTATATTCTATTCCATCCCATCCCATCCCATCTCATCCCATTCCATCCCATATATTATCTTTTTTCTGCTCCATTCAGTTCCTATTCTATTCTATTTCTACTTCTGTTTATTCCATTCCACTCCATTCCATTCCCTATATTCTATTCCATCCCATCCCATCTATTATCTTCTCTTCTGTTCCATTCTGTTCCTATTCTATTCTATTTCTACTTCTGTTTATTCCACTCCACTCCATTCCATTCCCTAGATTCTATTCTATTCCATCCCATCCCATCTCATCCCATTCCATCCCATATATTATCTTTTCTTCTGCTCCATTCAGTTCCTATTCTATTCTATTTCTACTTCTGTTTATTCCATTCATTCCATCCCAAGACAAAGAAACAAAGGAGAGGAAGGGAGGAGACTCACACAATCCGGTGCATCAGCCCTTTTGCCCTAAGAAACAAAGGACACCGTGAGCTCTCATCACCCCATGGCCTGGGTCACTTCAAAGACCAGCTCTGATTCAATAGGGAGCTTTAAGCCTGATGAACCTCCTGATTCAGCCATCAATAAAGCTCCATTATGAAGAGCATCCTGGATTGTAAAAGGCCAGCCAAACTGCAAAGGAAGCCAAATTCCACTTTCTCGTTCTATGGGGTCATCCTGCCGATCATTTCAATGGGTTGAAATGAAGGAGTGAGGTCGGCTGCTGAATTTTAGTCAAAAAATGTTTGCTAACGGCAGACAAAAGAATCAATGGGTAGCCATCAGTCAGGAAGGCTCTGGTTTGAATTCCTATCTGGAGGAAACAGTTGGACGTCCACTAACGGAAACAAGGTGATTCTAGGTCAGTGGTCATCAACTAGTGGTCCGTGAGAAAATGTTGGTGGCCTGCTGAAAAATTATACCAGACGAAGGGAAGAGCTAAAGAACAGGGGTCGACTTGGGAGGAAGGCCACAGGTGGACGATGAATGGCCCCTCCCAGAGGAAATAAAAGAGGAGCGACAGGGGAGTGGAGTTTGCAGGAGACCATTAGTCCGCTTCATTGGTTCGTGAGCCTCCGAGAATCCTTGCTAAGTTCTGCAGAGATCGTCCTGGCAGCTCTCCAAGCCAAGATAAGGTCTGTGACTGTAAATCCTCCCTTGAAAGACTTTGCTGGCTGTGAATGAGCAGAATTCACAGCAAGTGAATAAAATGGTTTTTTTGTCGGGACCAGGAGTTTCCTTCATGCTTTCGGGAAGCCTCGGTCAGAACAGTGGTGTAAAATCTTAGGGATGTATCCCCCAGTAACTAACTTTACAGTGTCCACTTATTTTAATATGGAGCTATGGTACGAAGATTCCATAATCCTAGCTACCCTGGATAGATCCATGTGGAAAAGGTACCAAGTAAATTGTGTCTGTTGGGTGACATCACCCAAATTGTGTGTAAAAACATCACCACGGCGTAATAATCCCTGATCGTTAAGGTTAAGGTTTCCCTCACACATATGTGCTAGTCGTTCCCAACTCTAGGGGGCGGTGCTCATCTCCGTTTCAAGGCCGAAGAGCCAGCGCTGTCCAAAGACGTCTACGTGGTCATGTGGCCGGCTTCACTCAATGCCGAAGGCCCACAGAACGCTGTTCCCTTCCCACCAAAGGTGGTTCCTATTTTTCTACTTGCATTTTTTACGTGCTTTCGAACCGCTAGGTCAGCAGAAGCTGGGACAAGTAAGGGAGCTCGCTCCGTTACGCAACGCTAGGGATCCGAACCACCGAACGGCCGACCTTTCTGATCGACAAGCTCAGCGTCTTAGCCCCTGAGCCACCCTGATCCTTCGGATGCAATAAATCCCCTCTTTTTGAAAAACACTCGCAGAAACAGAAGGCATCGATCGTGCTCGTGTTGGTAAAACAAATATTAACCTTCAGAAGAAACGGTGATTAAAGAATCGTTCAATGTTATGACACGAAGTCTGGGAAAACCGCAGGGGAAGGAAAACTTCCTCCACATAAACCTTTTCTTACCTCAATCAGCTTCCTTTCATAAGAATTTGCACGTTCCTCATTGTTTTCCACTTGCTTTTGTTCGGGAAGAGAGATTTCACTATCTGCGTTCCAAAGATTTGGCAAGACTGGAAGCAAAATAAAACACAAGCAGGCGTCAGTCAAGAGCAGTGGTGGGTTTCAAATTTTTTTAGAACCTACTCTGTGGGTGTGGTCTATTTTGTGGGCGTGGCTTGGCAGTCATGTGACAGGGTGGGAGTGGCCAACTTGTAAAATGTGGTGAAACTCATTTAACAACGCTCTTGCTTAGCAACCAAAATTTTGGACTCAATTGTGATGATAAATTCTTTTTCTTTCTTTCTTTCTTTCTTTCTTTCTTTCTTTCTTTCTTTCTTTCTTTCTTTCTTTCTTTCTTTCTTTCTCTTTCTTTCTTTCTTTCTCTCTCTCTCTCTCTCTCTCTCTCTCTCTCTCTCTCTCTTTCTTTCCTTCCTTCCTTCCTTTCTTCCTTCCTTAACTTTCCTTTCCTTCCCGTTGGGTCACTGGCAGCGGCGGGCCAGATTTACTTCCAGGTCCGCCGGTGGAACCCCCTCTCACCGGTTCTCTAAATTTCACCAACCGGCTCTCGCGAGTAGGTGCGAGCCTGCAGAAACCCACCACTGGTAAAGAGCGATCGGTTTCATTAGATACCGTATTTTTCGGAGTATAAGACGCACCGGAGTATAAGACGCACCAAGGTTTTGAAGAGTCAAATTTTAAAAAAACTTTTTTTTTTGCACTCTGCAGACCTCGCAAAAGCCGCCTGTTTTCCGGGAAAACGGGCCAATGTTTTTGTTTTTTCCCCAAAAAAGAGCATGAATAGCCTTTAGGAGACTTGCAAAGTGCTCTTGGGGGGGGTCCTCCCCCAAAAATGAGCAAAAAATGACCCGTTTTTCACCAAAACGGGCCCGTTTTTGGCAAAAAAAATTGCATGCATAGCTTTTAGGAGTCTTATAGAGTGCTCCTGGGGGCTGGGGGGAGGCAAAAATGAGGGGGAAATGGCCAGTATTTTGCTCATTTCTGCCCTCCCCAGCCCCCAGGAGCACTTTGGAAGCCCCCTAAAAGCTCTGCACAGCCATTTTGGTGAAGGGGTTTCTGGAGGGGGGAAATTGCTGTATTCAGTGTATAAGACGCACCCAGATTTTCAGCCTCTTTTCAGAGGAAAAAAGGTGCATCTTATACTCTGAAAAATACGGTAAATCCCCAGCCCTCCCAGGAGCCCACCATGGCAATGCCCAGCAAGGCAGGGGGGAGCAGAGAACCCTTTGCTAAAATTTTTGGAAGCCCACCCGATTGTCTTCCTTTTCGAGTTGAACCAAGCCGAAAGAAACAGCGGGGTTGCTAAAAAAAAAGAAAGAAAATCAGTTTGCTTAACCGAGACCAACAATAACAACAACAGCTACAACAAAAATCCCACCCCAAGTCCAAACCCCTCCCTTTTTTTCTTTTCTTTTTTTTTTGCTATAGCTTAAAGCGATGAACTCAGCGGTGGCTGTGTTTACAGTATATTATGTGCTTAACCAGATTGCTGAATTAACCCATTTTCAGGGCTTACCCATTGCATCAAATCATCTTTCAACCAAATGGCCTAGATTTCACACAAAACGGTAATTCTCTCTCTCTCTCACACACACACACACACGGAGCTGAAGTTAAAACTAATCACGTTCAGCGTGGGGCATTCTTATTTTTATTTTTTTTGTGATGGTTGTGCATTCTTTGAAAGCAAGCACTCTGCAGGGGCATGTGCCATTAGACAGAAAGGTTTTTTTTAAAAAAATCCTTCCTTCCTTTTTTTCCTTTCCCCATCCCTCCCTCCATCTCCCTCCCTTCCTCCTTCCTTAATTACTTACTTCTTTGAATATGTATAGCTAGATTTCCTTCTTTATTTCCTTCCTTCATCCCTCCCTCCCTCCATCTCCCTCCCTTCCTCCTTACTTAATTACTTACTTCTTTGAATATGTATAGCTAGATTTCCTTCCCTTTTTCCTTCCTTCCTTCATCCCTCCCTTCCTCCTTACTTATTTAATTACTTACTTTTTTGAATATCTATAGCTAGATTTCCTCCCTCCATCCCTCCATCCCTTTCCAAACAAAGCAGCTATCTGCATTGTTGTTGTTTTTTCTCTTTTAGGTATACATATAAGCTCTCTTGGACCTATTCTTGTAAAGAAATATAAAGTTTGGGAAGCCAAAACATTCTCTGTCAGCAAGCCATGCAAAGGGGTGACATTCAGTAGGTTCTGGAGAACCGATAGCAGAAATGTTGAGTAGTTCGGAGAACCGGCAAATGCCACCTCTGTCTAGAGTTGGGCGGGAATGGGGATTTTGCAGTATCCCTCCCCTGCCACCCCCACCAAGCCTCGCCCACAGAACTGAGGAAGCAGTAGAAGCTGCACAGGTCTAAGGTTAGCCTAGACCCCAAACTCTGGTCAAGAAATCCTTGGTCAAGAAATCAGATTGCAAGCCATGCTCAATATACTGCTGTATTTGCAAAACGGTTTTGGTGGCCCAGACAGATGTATCCTGTTGCTCTGTTCTGCGCCCACGACATTCAGTTGTAACTTCCTTATTCCATCATAGGAATAACCACAAATAGCCTCCGAATGCATATATCTTGTCGACCTAAGCAAACTGTGTCAACTCGTATGTTTTCGATTCCCCCAACCCCATATTTGGGCAGATGTAGGATAACAGGAATGGATACGTAACCGAGGGTATAAAGGAGGGTCTCTGTCAGTCTGACGGGGTTCAGACATTTTTGTACAAGCTTCGCAGCTTTGCTGAACCATGTGCACAGAATAAACCTATTCCTATGTTAAAGAGCTTGTCTGTGTCCTGGCTTTCCTACAACAGAACCGGTAGGGGGAAAAAATCGAATTTCAACACTGCTCACAGGGCTAAACAGTTAAGAATAGTTTAGTTTAGTTTATTCGATTTATATACCGCCCTATTTTCACCTAAAAGGGACTCGGGGCGGTGCACAGAAAGATAAAAACCCAACAGTACATACAAAATATAAAAGACAATTAAATTATTAAATCTGTGCTAAAATTTGGATAAATAAAATTAAAACCAATAAATATCAAAGTTTAAAATTATTCCCTAGTCTATGTCAGGCTGGCTAGATGAAAGAAATGTGCTTTTAACATCCGACGGAAGAGGCGTAGGTCCGTGATGGTACGGATATCGGGGGGCAGGTCGTTCCAGAGTGCCGGACCCGCCACAGAGAGGGCTCTTCCCCTGGGAGTCGCCAGCCAGCATTGACCGGCTAGCGACTCCCAGGGGAATCACACTCTGGTGAGACAATTCCACTTTACTGTAAGGCTACTTTGGCAGGACCTTGCAAGTTTGAAAGTACGATTCTCTCCCTGCCTCCTATGCATCGCAAGAAACGAGGGAGGGTCCCTCCTGGTCCTCTTTCCTCCACCCATTTATGCAGCTGCGGGCTATGCTGCCTCTGATCTGCCCCCGCTCCCTTGGCAGCATCTTTTCGCTCTGTCTCCCAAGGTCTTTCCCACACGCCATGACAATCTGGAAGCTTCGTTTGCCTCATTGTACGTTGAAACTCAATTTAAAAACTGTACTAACAAACAGACCGGAGGCAGTGCCAAGCTTAAGCAAATGTCCTTAGTTTTGCAGCTGCTCGCCTGGTTCCGAGCCAAATCGCTCAGCTTAGCTGTGTGAAGTTCTCAGTAGGAAGCACTGACAGTTAACACGCAATGAGTAGCAGCAGCAATAGCAGTAAGGCTTAGATTTATACACCGCTTCACAGTGCTTTTACAGCCCTCTCTAAGCGGTTTTACACAGTCAGCCTATTTGCCCCCAACAATCTGGGTCCTCATTTGACCCACCTCGGAAGGATGGGAGGCTGAGTCGACCTTGAGCCGGTCAGGATCGAACTGCTGGCACTGGGCAGAGTCAGCCTGCAATACTGCATTCTAACCACTGTGCCACCACAGCTAATCAGCAGTAGCTCTTAGACCTTCATGCCACTTCACGGTGCTTTTACAGCCTTCTCTAAGCGGTTTACAGAATCAGCCTATTTGCCCCCAACAATCTGGGTCCTCATTTTACCCACCTCGGAAGGGTGGAAGGCTGAGTCGACCTTGAGCCAGTGAGAATCGAACTGCTAACAGTCAGCAGAGTTAGCCTGCAATATTGCATTTTAACCAGTGTACCAGGGAGGGAGGGAGGGAGGGAGGGAGGGAGGGAGGGAGGGAGGGAAGGAAGGAAGGAAGGAAGGAAGGAAGGAAGGAAGGAAGGAAGGAAGGAAGGAAGGAAGGAAGGAAGGACGCAAGCAATAGTACTTGGACTTTTATACAACTTTCCAGCTCTCTCTAAGCGGTTTACAGAGTCAGCCTATTTGCCCCCAACAATCTGGGTCCTCATTTTAACCACCTCGGAAGGATGGAAGGCTGAGTCGACCTTGAGCCTGGTGAGATTCGAACTGCCAAATTGCAGGCGGCCAGCAGTACTGCACTCTTAACCATTGAGCCACCCGCGGCTCTTATTCTCAGATGAAGACATTTGACTAAGAAAACACTGGGCGAGAAGGTGTTTTCTTCAACGACCTTTGATGCAGACACGCCACGCTGTTTATGTAAGCCCACGTCAACCACCTCCTCAACGTTAGCCCCCTCTTCAAAGTTTAAAAGTTTCGAATCCCACATCAACCTGCTGGGAGGTGGGAGAAAAGTTCGGCGTGAGAGGTGGGGGGTCTCCTGAGGAAGCGAGGAAAGAACAGAAAGGAAGAACTGTTCCACAGCTTGTTTTCTAAACAGTTTTCCCCCACCGTGACAACTATGTTAGGATGGGCCACCCACCCCAATGGCAGCTATTTTGAGAAGAGGCCCACAGCATGCTCTCGATGTATCAAGGGCTGAGAGTTGTGGAAAGCTCTGGCGATACGTTTAGGGATGCGTTTAGTGGGTAGTGGGATCTCCAAACAGCATCCGGATAGAGGGAAAGGATGAAGGGGACCTGCTACATAACATAATAATGATGTTGTAAAGTACCCTAATGATGCCTGCTTCATAATAAGCGACCCGATATTATAATACAAAAAAGCAGTGATTTATTAACGGCGTCATTAGGCATTCTTCATTAGGCATTTCTTCTTCGCAGCCATCTTTTTTGCTTCCTTTATCTGCTTCATGAACTTTGCCTGTGTTTCTTTCCTCCCTTCAGTTTGTGTCATAAATCACGTTACCCAATAGCTTCATCCATCTCACCCCAATAGTCCAATAGTCCCAATAGGGGGTTGGACTAGATGACCTCCAAGGTCCCTTCCAACTCTGCTAGTGTGATTGTTTTAAATTTTGGGGATTTTAATTCCGGTTTTAGCGCAGGTTCTTTATTAATAAGTTTTTTTAAATTTGTCATATGGTTTTGTATGTATTTTTAATATGCCTGTGCGCCGCCCTGGGTCCGTCTGGAGAAGGGCGGGGTATAAATTTAATAAAATCAAATCAAATCAAAATTGTGATTGTGATTGAAAAATATATTGGTCCTAGAATTCTTACAATGCTTGTGAATGAAGAGATATCACAACAATCCATGCTACGCTAAGACACTTCTTGCCCCCCGTATTAAGACCCAGAAACACAACATCTTAAATTGTCTTTCAATAATGCAAGAGGGGGAGAGAAAAAAGATGCTAATTACCCAATTGATTAATCACCAAACGCTACTAATTAATTAATTACCAATCGCCTACTAATTTCGATGGAGAAGGGCCGCTAATGAAAATCTCTACGCCGATGGGTCGAGCATTCCCAAGGACAGCCAAAAGGATGAGGCTGGCGGACAGATTCAAAACACATAATTCTATTACCCATATATGTACAAGGACTTATGTAAGTTTAAAAAAAAAGAACTCAGGAAAAACAGCTCTATTGACTTTCAATTCAACATCCAAGAGGATGTTTTCTATAATGGTACTGTGGGGACCAACCTTGAAAGACAAAAGGACAAAGGCTACCTAGGTAACATTCAACATAAAAGGGATGCGAGAGCCTGCAGCTGCATAACAGGCAGCGAAAGAAACATAGAAAGGCGCTGCAAAATCTTAGTGGCTAAGATGCTGAGCTTGTCGATCAGAAAGGTCGGCAGTTCAGCGGTTCGAATCCCTAGCGCTGCGTAACGGAGTGAGCTCCCGTGTCTTGCCCCAGCTTCTGGCAGCCTAGCAGTTCGAAAGCACGTAAAAAATGCAAGTAGAAAAATAGGGACCACCTTTGGTGGGAAGAGAACACCGTTCCGTGCGCCTTCGGCATTGAGTCATGCCGGCCACATGACCACCGAGACGTCTTCGGGCAGCGCTGGCTCTTCGGCTTTGAAACGGAGATGAGCCCCACCCCCTAGAGTCGGGAATGACCAGCACATATATGCGAGGGGAACCTTTTACCTTGACCTTTAAAAAGAGATGGCGGGAGATTTGCATTTTCAGACTGTAGATTCCTGCCTATAGGTGAGCAACAATAGCGAAACTAAGCCCTCTTGTCCTCCTGGGATCTGGCATTAATCTTTCCAGACTGAAGCCCAATCTGCACAACTTCTGTGTTTCCCATGTTGGCCCATCTTCCTCCCCAACCTCCTCACTGTCCGAATCTGCTGCCAGCTCTGCTGGTCGTTGGTGGGCTGGATATCAGTAGATTAGATTTAGATTTAGATTTATTAGATTTATAAAACCGCACCTCTCTCCCCGAAGGGACTCGGGGCGGTGCACAGGAAGTTAAAAAAATATAAAACATGGTAATAAATAAATGCTAAAAACCAATTAAATACACTTTTCCCTGTGCTAAAATCCCTTAAAACTTTACCCATTAAAATCCAATATAAAACAATTTAGCGTTCAGTCTTCAACTTAGTAGCCCATCTGATCGCCCCACTCCATCTAGAGGTGTCGTAACGCGGCCATCCCTAACAGAAACCTGCCCTGAACATTTTTTTTTTTAAAAGGGAATGGTATTTTTGAATCCCATGCAATATAAAACACACACTGGTCTCCGGTTTATTTTTAGTATCTACAGTGGAAATTGAGCCCACAGCTGGGGAAAGGCAACTAAAAAAGCACAGTGCAAATCCACTCGTTTTTAGAAAGGTTTTGCAATCGTTCTGTCTCCACCTCTTCTTTTTTTTACCCCCCCCCCCTCTATAAAATCTGACCATCCCACTCAATTTCTCTGCTTATGGTGCCTTTGTTTACATATAATTCCAACACAGCCGGTTTTCCCCTGCCGTAATTATATGAACCACACACAAAAAATAAAAAATAAACCAGCCAGTGTCTAACGAAGGATAATTTCTCATATTATAGGTGGCTTAAAAATATCCATGAATAATTTTTGTTAAAAATATACAAGCCAGCATGGTTGAACACCTGTATTCCTGGCCTTCGTGGAGAACTTAAAATCAAATCCATGCGGATCCAAGGGAATAAAAATCACTTTAGTTCCCCCAAAAATTGTGGTCTATAAATTTACCGGCAGGTCATGGAAAGGTTGCCAGATAATTGAGTTGTATTTCGGTTGACCCTTGTACTGCTAGCAAGCAATCGCAGTTCAACTTCAGAAATGGGTGCTCCGGAAACCAGCCGTGTGTTTGGAATTACAAAAAAAAAGGAGGTTCGTGGTGAATAATGATTGCACTTCAATTTTTTTTAAAAAGAAATGCAATTTAAGTGTTAAATAATCTGCTTTTAATCTCTTCTCTTTCAATTTTTAGATGGTCGCCAGAGGAAAAGGGAGGGGGGGTGGAAAACACCGCATAAAAATCCCAACTGTGCTGGGGATTTATTTCCATATTCTGTCAAAAAAAATCACTGACCTCAAGTAACTGCAGTTGGGCAGAAAGGAGCTCAGATATCACATCTGACTGTCCTAAATTTAGAGAAATTGAGTCATGCTTAAATCCCCATTACAGGGAAAGACGAGCACGGGGCCCATTCATTCCAATGGAAAGTAAATGTAGAACTAACCGTCATGGGATTTTACATCTTCCCAGGCCATCTTCCAAAAAAATAAATTTAAAAAAAACCGTTCAGAAATCGGAAAAGACAGTAAATTTATATGTTGAATTATATTCTCAGCATGCACACCGTCTTCTCAAATTTTACAAGTGGCCGCCATTCAGACATCACTCGAACCAACATTTGTGATGCCCTTGGTTGAGGAATCTATAACGGTAAAGGTTCCCCTCGCACATATATGCTAGTCGTTCCCGACTCTAATAATAATAATCTTTATTGTCACTGTACTAAAATTACAATGAAATTGGTTTAATTTCTCTAGAGCAGGGGTCTCCAACCTTTGCAACTTTAAGTCTGAAGGACTTCAGTTCTCAGACTTCTCCAGCCAGTCCTTCAGACTTAAAGTTGCAAAGGTTGGAGACCCCTGCTCTAGGGGGCGGTGCTCATCTCCGTTTCGAAGCCGAAGAGCCAGCGCTATCCGAAGATGTCTCCCTGGTCATGTGGCCGGCTTGACGCTGTTCCCTTCCCACCAAAGGCAGCTCCTATTTTTCTACTTGCATTTTTTACGTGCTTTCGAACCGCTAGGTGGGCAGAAGCTGGGACAAGTCACCGGAGCTCACTCCGTTACGCGGCGCTGGGGATTCGAACTGCTGAACTGCCGACTTTTCTGACCGACAAGCTCGGCATCTTTGATTCAGAATTATGATCCTGATTCTGTCCCTCTATTAGTGCAATTTGAGATTACTTTTAAGAGAGTCTAACTAGCGTAAATAGGACCAGTTTTACATCTACTTGTTCGTATTGATGGCAAAGTTATGCAGTGCTAGGGATTCGAACCGCGGCCGACCTTTCTGATCGACAAGCTCAGCGTCTTAGCCATTGAGCCCACGGCGTCCCATGATATATTGTACATCATTGTACATTGTACATCATTGTGCATGATGTACGATGACAATAAACGCTATACTATTTGCTACTGATTGGCCTAAGAACAGATTGGCCTGAGACCATGATGGCGAATCTATGGCATGCACAGGTGGCAAGCACAGCTGATTTCTGGCTTTCCAGAGGGCCGGGGGAGGCTGTTTTTCGCCCTCCCCAGGTTCCAGAGGATTTCCTGGAGCCTGGGGGAGGGCGAAAATGGCTTCCCCCAGCCCCCTGGAGGAAAAAGCAAGCTCAGCTTGGAGGTGCGCTGTGCGGCCCGCGTGGGAGGGGGAGGGTTTCAGTGGTGGGTTTCTGCAGGCTCGCACCTACTCGCGAGAACCGGTTGGTGAAATTTAGAGAACCGGTGAGAGGGGGTTCCACTGGTGTACCTGGAAGTAAATCTGGCCCGCCGCTGCCAGTGACCCAACGGAAAGGAAAGGAAAGGAAAGGAAAGGAAAGGAAGGGAAGAAAGAAAGAAAGAAAGAAAGAAAGAAAGAAAGAAAGAAAGAAAGAAAGAAAGAAAGAAAGAAAGAAAGAAAGAAAGAAAGAAAGAAAGAAAGAAAGAATTTATCATCACAATTTTGGTTGCTAAGCAAGAGCGTTGTTAAATGAGTTTCACCACATTTTAAAAGGTGGCCACTCCCACCCTGTCACATGACTGCCAAGCCACACCCACAAAATAGGCCACACCTACAGAGTAGGTTCTAAAAAATTTGAAACCCACCACTGGGGGGGTTGTGCGCGCAACCTCAGAGGGCTTTGCATTATGGGAGCCAGCATGCGCGCGCTTGCATTTTTGACACCCCACAACAAAAAGGTTAACCATCCCTGACCTAAGAGAAACCCGAGCGCATTATCCAATATTAAACCAGGACCAAACTTTTGCCTGCAAAACTCTGCTTTCCGCTTTGCAAAAATCTGACGGTAACGGAGAGTTGGGTGGGGAAGAAGGAAAGTTTCATTTTGTAAGTACATTTGGCAAAACAAAGACACCAACCAGCTTGGTATACATATTTAGTTAATCCTTGCTTGGGGAGGGGTGTGCGTGGAATGACACAGTAATACTTTTAAGAAGCAAGGCGGGTCGATATTGATTTTCGCTGTTTTCCCCAAACAGAAATTAAGTCTTTTAATTCCTGCAGGAGCTCAGCGAGAGTCTCTGACTGGAAGACTCCAGCTGTGAATGCCAATAGAAAATTGTTTCTATAGCTTAAGCACTGGAAGAGAAATAAAGGGATTTTTTTTTAACCGCTTGTCAAAGGATTAAATTTCCTCCAACGAGAAAATGAGTTATTAAACTAATTTTATATTAGTTTTTAAACAAGCGTAGTCGCTCCTTTCAGTCACCTAGTTATTCAACACGGCATTCTGTGCCACTTTAATTTGCTTCTAAATGAAAATAAACTTGGAGGAGGAGGAGGGAAACAAACCTGGTTTTATTGGGGACTGAAAATGACATATTGGCTGGGACATATTGGTTGGAAACATGCAGAAGAGGCCTTCATCCTGCAGTGGATAGACAGGAGGAGGAGGAGGAGGAAGGGCAGCAGTAGGAGAAAATGGAGAGAAGGAGAAAGAGGAGGAGAAGGAGGAGGGGAGGAGGAGGAGGAAGAGGAGGAGGAGGAGGGGAGGAGGAGGAGGTGGTGAAGAAGGGGGAAGAGGTGGTGAAGAAGGAGGAGGGGGAGGAGGTGAAGAAGGAGAAGGAGAGGAGGAGGAGAAGGTGGAGGAGGAGGAGGAGGAGGAGGAGGAGGAGGAGGAGGAGGAGGAGGAGGAGGAGGAGGAGGAGGAGGAGGAGGAGGAGGAGTTGGAGGAGGAGAATCGTCATTGGGAAGAAGCCCCCATCCCACAATTTTGCCCGTTGTTAAGTGAAGAGCGCCTGATTTTATGACCTTGGTGTTGATCGTTAATCGAATCACACAAAGGTTGAGCCAAGCCAGCTTCCCCCGTTGGCCTGGCGTGTTGGCAGCCACTGAAAGAGGGAGATTCAATGCTGAGGGAACGGAGAGCCCCACTCACCGTCCATGGTTTGACCTTCTCTTTTCAACATCTGGACAGCCCCGACGTATTTCTTGAGCTGGACTTTGAGCACCTCATTCTCCCTGCAAGGCCAAGGACAGGAAGATGGGACAGTTACTTTTTAATCAAGCCAGTCAAATTGCTCCGTTAATTCCACTTAGATCTTTTCGCATGGAGCTTCCTTTAACAATCTCTGCCAATGCAGAGATCCACCCAATGCCAACTGACTTCCATCGGGCCCTTTTTCAACAACTTTGCAACTCCCTCTCTGGCAAAGGCATATACATTACATAACAATGAAATTTTAATGAAGCTCCTGAAGGCATTTTAAGCAGCTGGTCCTCCTGATTTCCTAGGAGTGGAGAGGAGAGGCAGAAAACAGCGTTGGGAGTTAGTTGGTGAGAGAGCATTCAGGCTAAGATAATCGCTCCATGCCAAGAATCAAAGCACTGTGCTTCCCGGAAGCATTTTAGCTTCTAAAAAGTAGCCAGCTAGGGCAAAAGTTATAAATTGGTTCCTTTATTATCATTTGGGAATGCCATATATAAGGTAAAAGGTAAAGGTTCCCCTCGCCCATAGGTGCTGTAGTCGTTCCCGACTCTAGGGGGCGGTGCTCATCTCCGTTTCAAAGCCGAAGAGCCTGCCCTGTCCGAAGACGTCTCCGTGGTCATGTGGCTGGCATGACTCAACGCCAAAGGCGCACGGAAACACTGTTCCCTTCCCACCAAAGGGGGTTCCTGTTTTTCTACTTGCATTTTTTAACATGCTTTCAAACTGCTAGGTTGGCAGAAGCTGGGAGAAGTCACGGGAGCTCACTCCGTTATGCGGCGCTAGGGATTCGAACCGCTGAACTGCCGACCTTTCTGATCGACAAGCTCAGTGCCTTAGCCACCGCATCCATGTACACCATATATATAGCAATGGTAAAATTGAGTGGTGTTTTATAAGTTGGGATCTTTGATTATATTGGAAGTCCTTGACTTACGAACCTAGAATTATGGTCATAAATCATTGTGGTCCTAAGCCAAGACATCACACGACCAGACACAATATTTCAGGATTATTATTTTTTTTGCAGTGGTCATTAAGTCATTAAGTGAATCCAATTTACCGATGGGGCATTTTTGTTTTAACTGAAAAGTAAACAGTGGAAACTGCCCCCCCCCCCCAAAAGTTGAAAATTGTAATCACGTGATGTGGGGCTGCTGCAAATAGCCATGAAGGTGAGTTGGGTCACCAAGCACTCTAAATCAGGGGTCTCCAACCTTTGCAACTTTAAGTCTGAAGGACTTCAGCTCCCAGAGTTCTCCAGCCAGCAAAGCTGTCAGTGTCAGGGCCTGGGCCAGGGGTCTCCAACCTTTGCAACTTTAAGTCTGAAGGACTTCAGCTCCCAGAGTTCTCCAGCCAGCAAAGCTGTCAGTGTCAGGGCCTGGGCCAGGGGTCTCCAACCTTTGCAACTTTAAGTCTGAAGGACTTCAGCTCCCAGAGTTCTCCAGCCAGCAAAGCTGTCAGTGTCAGGGCCTGGGCCAGGGGTCTCCAACCTTTGCAACTTTAAGTCTGAAGGACTTCAGCTCCCAGAGTTCTCCAGCCAGCAAAGCTGGCTGGAGAAGTCTGGGAGCTGAAGTCCTTCAGACTTAAAGTTGCAAAAGTTGGGGACCCCTGCTCTAAATGCCTTCAGGTGACTGGAGAATCAATTGGGTTGTACTCTACTTTTGGGGGGAATCTATTTCTCCCAGCCCAATTCCCCTACCTTGCCAAAGCCTGGATCCTCACTGTATAGTGTTCTTCGTGCTCTGAAAGTTTCTTCTTCAAGTTGTCCACCTCTTGACGGAGTCCCGACGAATGTTCCATCTCGCCTTCCAACAGGCTCCGCAAGGAACTGCAGAGAAGAGCGCAAAAGTGAAGATGTTCCCTGGAACGCCTGAAGAATGCTGGCGTTCAACTTCAATTCAACCTCCGTCCACATAGAACGACGTGTGCGTGCTTTCCACGCAACTGACCGGAAAAGAAGCATTCGTTTTACCTAGTCTGTTCTTCTAGTTCGTGCTTTCTGTTCATCATGGCTACAATAGCTTGCCGAAGTTCCGCTTGGGGGGGCGGGGGGAAAGAAAAAACAGACAAAATTAAGTCTATTATTCTTTGCAATGAACGCTTTGTCATCTCATGCAGAACGGCCCCTTCAATTCATGTCACATAAGCACAGATATTTTGCGTTTCGGTGAGGGTTCGGCTGACTTCATTTTTCTTACTTTAACTGGTTTTAGTTAACACAAACAGCTATCAGCCTCCCCCCCCCCCTTAACCTAAAACCCCCCAAACAGTGAGAGACTATGCTGAGTTCAAGAGAAGGGAAATACAAGAAGTAATCACACCAGATCAGAGGGTGATTAGAAGAACTCTATTCTACAGCAGTATCTTTCCAAATAAAGAAAAGCTGATAAAAAATAGTTTTAGTTCAGCGCCGAACTGTGGGGG
This sequence comes from Rhabdophis nuchalis, assembly GCA_039707465.1. Taxonomy (NCBI): domain Eukaryota; kingdom Metazoa; phylum Chordata; class Lepidosauria; order Squamata; family Natricidae; genus Rhabdophis; species Rhabdophis nuchalis. The sequence goes on along the minus strand of CM077652.1, from coordinate 26,244,446 downwards.
TCCTTGATAGCCATAGCACCTAGACCAGGGGTCTGCAAAGTCGGCTCTTTTAAGACTGGTGGACTTCAACTCCCAGAATTCCCCAGCCATCATAGCTGGCTGGGGAATTCTGGGAGTTGAAGTCCACCAGTCTTAAAAGAGCCGACTTTGCAGACCCCTGACCTAGACTTATATACCGCTTCACAGTGCTTTGCAGCCCCCCTCCAAGCGGTTTACAGAGTCAGCTTCTTGCCCCCCACAATTTGGGTCCTCATTTGACCCACCTCGGAAGGATGGAAGGCTGAGTCAACCTTGAGCCAGTCAGGATCGAACTCCAGATGGCGGGCAGAGTCAGCCTGCAATACCACATTCTAACCACTGCGCCACCAGAGCTCCTAATGCAATAACTGATCAACTACCGCAATAGCAATTGGACTTATATAGTGCTTTGACAGCCCCCTCTAAGCGGATTACAGAGTCAGCCTCTTGACCCCAACAATCTGGGTCCTCATTTGACCCACTTTGGAAGGATGGAAGACGGAGCCAACCTGGAGCCTGGTGAGATTCGAAATGCCGAACTGTAGCTAGCAGACAGTTGAAATAGCCTGCAGTCCTGCACTCTAACCACTGCGCCATCTCGGCTCTTTG